>PVKZ01002969.1:0-64900 GCA_004027375.1 Macroglossus sobrinus
AAGTCACTAGCACTGTGTAGCTTGAGAAAGAATGCTCCTTGTGTCGAGTTCAAATTGATTTTAATTTTTGACTTTACCTCATTCAATACATATTTTCGTCTACTCAAGTTTGGATCATGTCTTTCTTTTTCAGCTTTTGTTTTCCTTGCATATCTAATTTCATTTAAATCTTATTGTGTGCCTAGATCATATCACTAAGATAATCCATTCTCATAATTATAGAATCTGTTGCATTAAATCTTTCTTCTGAAAGATATTCTTTCAGAAGCTTTCAAACTTCCTGTTCCCCTGGGACCAGCAGTTCTCCAGGCCTCAGACAGCCATGATTTTAGGAGTATAGTTTTAAAAATCATCTAGGTAATATATGATATATATTTTTTAAAGTTATATAAATACTTACAATGACAATCTTAAAAACCAGTGTTCTGCACTCTCTCTCCCCAATCTCCTTCCACTCTCCAGAAGCGAGTCTATTTCATCATTTTAGCTGTCTCTTTTGACTCTTACCTCAGTATTCTAAATACTTTCTTGATTTATCTCCTTTAAGCATTATTCCTTTGCTTTCTGAAAAAATGGATGAGAATTTTAACATTTCAGAAACTATTTATTACCTTCCTCCATCCACCGCATTAAACCAATATAGTTATTTGTATCCTGATATTACATTATTGTAACAGTGACAATACAGTTCACTGCCAAATCAAATATTTCATTTTTTGTGTGTGTAACTTTGTTTTTTTTCTGGCATTTCTTAACATTTTTTTTCTTACTTGTGTTGTTTTACCTTATAGCCTGAGTCCAACCTTTCTCCCTTATAGCTTATTCATATAGTGACACAAAATACAATGCAAGAACACGAACTTTAGTGTGAAAGCCACAGTTCAAATTCTGGCTCCCACACTGCATCTGTGTGGCCTTCAGCAAGTTAACAACTTTATGCCTTTATTTTCTTATCTATAAAGTGGGCTAATAATATTGCCTAGAACAGGACTAAAAACATTTATCTAAAAAGAATTTGGAATAGTGCTTGGCATGCAGTAGTATAATTTCAGGTATACTATTGCAAGTCCGCCTTCATCTCTCCCCTCCCCTCCAAGTACAATTCCTTTCTGGGGGTCTATTCTGGTTTAATCTGAACTTGTTGTGCTCCAGGCCTTATGCAAATCTGTCATTTTGAGTCTTTTTTTTTGCCTGCTCTTTTATGCTAAACTCACTGCTTCTCATGTTCTTCTAGCTTGTAGGGATGCGGTTGAAAGCTCTGATGCTTCTCATTCTGTCTCTTTTTTTCTCTCTCCTACCCTCTCCTTCCATCTTTTGTCTGCATTTCTCTCTCTCCCTCTCTTTATCTCTGAAAGCTTTTTCTTTTCATCTGAAAAATTTTAATTAGTTTCAAGTATACAGTACATTGGTTAGACATTTATATCATTTATAAAACGATCCCCCTAATTGCTCCTTCTCTCCTCTGGTTTTCCACCTAGCTAATATATTAATCATAACTACATTCCCTGTGCCACGCTCCCCATCCCCATGACCATCTATCAACTATTAATTTGTACTTCTTTAATCCTCCCCTCCATTCTCCCAGCCCCCCAAACCCCTATCTGTCACCAAATTGTCACTATATTTGTGAGTCTGTTTTTGATTAGTTTGCTCTTTTTGTTCCTTAGATTCCACACATAAGTGAAATTATACGACATTTATCTTTCTCTGTCTGACTTATTTCCTCTGAAAGCTTTTAACATCTTTCCTTTATTACTAACATAAGGAAACTTTGTAATTGCATATCTAGGCTGAACATTTTTTCATTACTTGTGCCGGACACGCTTCATACTCGTTCAATCTGGAGGCTATGTCTTGCACTTTAGAAGGCTTTCTTCTATTACTCCTTGATGATTTCCTCCTAACTTCTTCTCTGTCTTTGGAACACCTGTTAGAGAGATTTTAGGCTTCCTAGATTGAGTCCTGTTTTTTCCCCTCTTATGTTAGCCATGTCATCTTATTTTTGGTCTTGTCTTGACTTTATTTTCTTTCATTACAAAACTTATATAACATTCTGATTTGTTATAAAGTTAAAATATCACCTCAAAAAGTTCTAATCCTCCTCTCTGTTTTTTCCCTGGTCATTGCTTCTTTCTCCTGCTTCTTTAACATTCATCTTTTTTTTTCTGTTATGTTGAAAGATCTTTTCCATTATCTGGTGATATTAAAGAACAAAGCGTTGAAAAACTGAACGAGAATTTGGCATGTTAGCGATGAAGAAGCATTCTGTGGACTGGACTGACAGATAAGAATCGTTTCAGTGGATAGAAGCCTCTGGACATTTACTTGCTTAAGTTCTGTTCACAAGGATAGTGGTGGGAATAAAGTCTTCCACCCAAAGGTTTTCAATTATTCCCCTGTTTCAAGCCCCTTGTTTCACTCTCCTTCTTCACCTCATTGGAGTCTTTAATGCCCTAACATCTTCAAGGAGGACAGAGTGTTTTGACTTCCTTATTCTCTATGTGCCCCATATGTGCTCAGTATAATAGTCATGAGCAGATCAAGGAGTTCGAGGAGAATTGGTGTTAAGTTTTCTTTAAACTTTTGGTAGAGTTCACCAGTACAGCCATTGGTCCTGAACTTTTCTTTGTTGGAAGGTTTTTGATGACTAATTCAAGCTCCTTGCTAGTTATACATCAGTTTAGATTTTCTACCTCTTCGTGATTTGGTCTTGGGAGGCTGTGTGTTTCTAGAAATTCTTCTATTTTATCTAGATTATTCTAATGCTAGAATTTTAAATCTTATAATTTTAGAATACAAATTAATCTTGAAAAATTAATTTTTAAAAATAAATAGGCAAAGTAAAATTTTTAACTTTTAAAATAATATCCATGCTGACAAGAAAATAAGAACATAGGAACTTACATTACTGCTAGTACAACTACTGAGAAAAAATTGCCTATAAAATATAGAATGCTTATAATAATTGATTTACCTATTAGAATCTGCTCTACAAAATATACTAAGAGAAGTGTGCACTGTTTTATGTACAGGAATACAAATTGCAGCTCCATTTGTAAAAAGTAAAAATTAGAAAAAAAATCTAAATGCCATTGCTAAGGATAAAGCTGGAAGTCTATTTTTTTCTATTATGGTTGATGTACAGTATCGCATTAGTCTCAAATATACAACATGGTGATTCCACATTTATATTCCTTGTAATGTGATCACCACAATAAGCCTAGTAACCATCTATCACCATACACTATTTTTCCTATGCTCTGATTATATCCTCATGATGTATAATTTTTTGTAAGTGGAGGTTTTTACCTTTTATTCCCCTTCACTCTTTTCACTCATTCCCCACTTCTCTGGTGACCATCACTTTTTTCTCTGTATCTACAAGTCTGTTTCTGTTTTGTTTTATTTACTTGTTGGGTTTTTTAGAATGTACATATAAATGAAATCACACAGTATTTGTCTTTCTCTGTCTAACTTATTTTAAATAGCATAATACCCTCTAGGTCTATCCATATTGTCACAAATGGCAGGATTGTACATTGGTTTTAAAATGTTTATGCTACAGTAACATTTATTTAATTGTACTATAGTTGATTGCTTTAACTTACAGATTATATTTGGTGTAAGAATTTATATCTTTACCATATTTCTTCTTCACATTTATTAGTTCCTTAATGCATTTATTCATCCTTTGATTTCACAGATATTTACTGAGTACCTTCTCTGGGCCAACTAATGTGTATACCAGGTATAAAGTACTGAATGAAACAAAAATTCTACTCTTAGGGGGATAAATAATAAACATTTATTCAGGTCTTCCTCCCCATTTATTAAAGTCTTCCTTAGAATTACCATTTTTCTAATTTATTTGCTTGTTAGTTTTTCTTGTTCATGTTTTTTTCCTTTTGCTGGTTTGAGAGAGGTAAATTCTTTGAGTTACTATCTCTGGAATTTCAATCTTTACATTTACAAAGAGTAGAAGTTATACAGTATCTCTTCTCAAACAACACAGAGCCCTTAGAATGCTGTAAGTCAAATCAAATTCCTCCCAGTTAACATTCAATTATTGTCCTGTATTTAACGCTATCTTGTTTTAATTATTTTTAACCTCCCAGCTTCGATTGTTATTATTGTGTTATCATTCCAGTGTTTGTTTACATTTATCTCTATATATATACCTATTCAGTTTTCTTGAAATATATCTTATTGAAATTCGGTGGAGTATATGTAGTTCAGAAACTCTGCCTTTGTTTATCTTAAAATATTGTTATTTCAACATTGCTATTGAAAGATATTTTTATGGAGAATATAGTTCTTGATTAATGGTTCGTTGTTGTTTTATTTTGATTTTGATTAGCACATTGAAGGTATGTATTTTTCTGTTGACATTTGTCACCCCATGTTGTTTTGGAGAAGTCAGTTGTCGGTCTAATTTATTCTCTGCCTTTAGTGTTCAGCAATTTCATTATAATTATTCTTCTTGAAACTGTGGATTGATATTTCTCTAAAATTCTGAAGCATTTATGCAGACAACAAAATATCATTAGGTTGACTCTCAATTTCTTGCATGACATAGCTATTTATTCTTTCTCTCCATTTTTACTTTTGTTTTTTCCTATTCATTATGAATAAACTTTAAAGTCACATATCATATCTTTGGTTAATTTTCAGTTTTAAACTTAAAATTCTGTTCTTTCAGGACTATGATGTGAATTTTAATTCTAACTTCATATTTTCAGTTTTCTTGCACTTATTTTTATACTTCAGAGTGCTCTCTTTTTACCTCCACCTATGTCTCAGCTCGTTTGTCTTTCAGCTTCTCCTTTATATTTCTTCTTCAATCTTGCTGAGAACAGCAAAAATGGGGATTCTAAAATTTCCTGTAGAGCTATTACAGGGAAATGCTTTTCCTCTGAGTCATCTTCATAATGTTCCCTTCTCAGTCTCAAATGCAGATTCTACTCATGCTGAGGTGACGTGTATTAGCTGGGGATTTGTCAGTGGGAAGACAAGAGACAGTGAAAGGAACATCCTAAGTACTTCTGTGTACATTTGGGTATTTATTAACTGGGTTCTGTTTTTAGATAGAGATTTGACATACAAGTATATGTGATGAGCAAACATTTCATCACTTAATAAATTTCACTGAGTTAGAAGATTCCGCTTTGCCCGTTATATTCTGACTATGTCAGAGTAAAATGCAGTCTATATATTTTCTTAGTTTGTTTACAGACCCTGAGGGTCTTTCCTTCAAAGTGTTCCCACTGTCAGGGATCCTTCTGTCTCTGTGTTCGACAACAGGTTTCTTTGTAGGTGACTGTGCATTTCGAAGCACGCTGTGCTCTCCACAGAGAAGTTAACAAAACGAATTAATAGGGCTACAGGGAAGAAAGAAGGTGAAGCTCAGAAAACATCTGGTTAAAAAGGAAAAAAAAATACCCATTTATAAAACAATCCACGCATAGTTGAAGATTGCCACTTCAACTGTGCATTCTCACATACCTGAGTTAAGGGTTAACAAGGAGTGAATTTAAGAGTCCTTATCTTTTTTAATGCGTCTGTCATCTGCTTCTAAAGACAAAGTGCATATTGTTGAAGAATGTGTTTTGCTTTTATCCCCACAGTTGCCGTTAGTGGGAATTTCTCCATGTCTGCTCTTACTTATGTTTCAAATGGGATTATTGGGTTTTGTCATTATTTATCTATCTATGTGATGCTTTTCATAGGAAACCAGGAGAAGTCTGTGCTAGTATTCTGGATTCATAAACTGGAAATTTGTATTTGTATATTTCCCTGTATTGGCTTCTTCCATGATTTTAAGGATTTTGTATCATTTATGTAACACAGGCTATAGCTCTTTGAGATTGCTGACTTTTTTTTTAACTTCAAAAATGGATCTTTCCAGATGGAAAAAAATTTTCCTAATTTTCACCTCTGTTCTCCCCCGTAAGACTTGTCATTTCATGAAATTGAATCAGCTAGATTCTAGAAGAGTCACCTAATTGGTTGAATAGCAGGATGATGAATAGATTGCCTATATCTCTCTTTCATGGGACTGGAGACTTTAATATTTTACATCTAAAGCAGCTAAATTACTCACACTATGACTGTTGGTAATTTCAGCCATTTTTCATCTGGATATCTGAGTTCATGAAAATATTAAAACTGCATTTCCCAACTTTTTATTGTGAAATTTTAAAAACCTACAGAAAAGTTGAAAGAATATTGCAACAAATGCCACTATAGCCTTAACCTTTTTATTAACAATTAACATTTTTCCATAATTGGCCCTCACTTTATGTATGTGTATTAATTGTTTTGTATTTGCTGAACCATTTTTCAAAAAAATTGCAGACTTCATGACACTTTGTTTGTAAGTTCTTCAACATGTATCTTCCAGAACAAGTTCATTCTCCAATATGCTGGCAATACCATTAGTATACTAAAATATTTAGTCACACTGATACAATAATATTATCTGATAAACAGTCCCCAGTCAAATTTATCCAACCTTCCCAACAATATACTTTATAGTTATTTTTTAATTCAGGATCTAATCAAGAGTCAGGTATTGCATTTAGTTGTCATTTTTCTTTAGTCTCTTTCTATCTAAAACAGACACCTTGTTTTTGTATTTTAAATTCAGATGCCAGTGCAGCTGTAGATAGGATTATGTTTTAGCCTTACCTAAAATTTAAATTTCTTTGATTTGTAAAAATAATAAAGTAATTTATATTTAAATCGATTATGTTACCATAAAAGTTAATTATCCCCTTGTAAACTGAGAATATCTCTTACTGGCTAACACCATGTCTTACGTTATTCTACTAACATATATTGAACAAATTATATTCATTATAAACATTTATAGTTTACAAATTGTTATTCAAGTTATAAATACTTTAATGCATATGGCTCATTTCACTCATCACTAAAATGCATACATACAATGTTTTTTAATCACCAACCATCTCCTTTTACTGTCCATATTTGACACTCATTTTGTTACTTCTCATTTCCCTCTAATTGTATCATTTCCTCATTATTTTCAGTATCCGTTACTTTTCCCCATTATTTTATCTATTCTTTATCTCTCCCACCCTTGCTCACCCTCCCCTCTTCCCCCACACTAATTTCCACAGCAGTAATCCTTGTCAGGAACATTTTTTGTGGCGTAGAACAAGCATCTAAACATTGAGTTAAAAGAACTGGGATTACTTCTTGGTTCTAGTAAATGTTGGGTGACATTTTAAGGCTAATCTCATTTAGCCTCAGTATAAAAGGAATGAATAAAATGAGACAAAAGCGACCTAAGAAAGTGAACGCCATCTGAGGCACAGAGAAGTCAAGTATCTTGCCCACGTCATTCAGCTAATCAGGAACGAAATTGGGATATAAACTCGTCATTGAATCCACAGCTCCTGATCCTGATCCTTCTACTCTATTGCCTCCGCAGGACCAGAAACCTAAAAGCAACTGATTCCGTGATCCCTATTTTGTTTCACAGGATGCCTCCCTGTGGCTCTCTCTCCCATTTGGTAGAGAGCTTTCCCATAGCTTTCCTTAGATTCTCTCTTAGATATCTTTTTGTTTTCTTGCACTTCCTGGCTACCTCCCTGGACGGGCTTCTTTCTATCCTCTGAAACACGAGTTGTGGCCATTTAGTTCTATTCAGTCCAGCTTCTATTAGGGACCAAGGGGAAGGAGACTTCTTATGAAGATTGGAGATGATGATGAAAAGTAGTCCTTCATCGTGTAAGGATATGCATCCGCCTTTATGGTGAACCTGTTTCTCTGCTTTCAGTTCTGTTTCCCAAAGGCCCCCAACACTAACCACCGCCCCCTACTTAGTTTCTGTCAAAGTAAGGTGATGAGGACAGGAGAGAACGCATTATGAAACACCGGAATTCACTATAATTGAGTGTGTTCCTTTACTACGTCTAAGATGAGACATCTTTTTAAAAAATGGCTTCTAATGCCTTCCTTGCAAGACTCCTGTTTTTAGATTAAATAAATTACATCACTGAGAAGAGAAACTAGTAATAAAAAAGAAGCAGTTAGAAAGTCATACCTATTCTTATTTTTCCTAACAAAGTATATTATGTGTATTGAAGCAATTTTCTCTGAGACCCGGATAGTATTTCAGTGTAGTTATTAGTATTCCTGGTATCTTGAAATACATTTTTCTCACAAAGAACTGATATATGTCCAAGATTATCAGAATCATCCTGAATATATGGATATTATCTTTTTGATGTGTTTTGCTGGGTTGTTTTGTTACATTGCTTTGCAGAGGAAATGGTATGTAATACGTGATATCTTGTCATGATTTAATTTCAATATAATCACATAGAGACAATAAAATAACATGAGACAAGCAGCAACAACTCACGATTTAGGGGAAAGACTACCTTTTTCATAAATTTGTAAGAAATAGATATCACAGGTGTGGATTGTTTGTGGAGGCTTCCATTTTGGTCTTGGGAGTCATTACAAATATTACTCAACTGTATTCTTTAAAAAATAAGAAGAGGAGCATTTGAGATCTTGCCTCCCGACGTCCTCAGTTTGGCTCAAGCAAACTTATAAAAAAAAAGTTTTTAAAATTAAAAAAGAATAATAATAATTAAATAATTGACCTTCAATGAGGTCAGTGCTATTGGTGTTTGGAGAAGAATAAATCTTTGTTGGGGGACAGTTCTGCGCATGGTAGAATGTTTAGCAGTATTTTGATGTCTACCTGCTAGATGCTTGTAGTACTTTTTCACTTGTGACAACCAAAAATATTCCCAGACATTGCCACATTTTCCCTGGGGGAGTTGGTGATGACTCAAAATCAACCTGGTTGAAAATCACAGCCTTATCCTCCCGCAATATTTAATTTACCTGAAGCAGGTCATCGAAGTACTGAGAAAACAGTTTACCAAAGAAAAAAAATGTAGAAAGAAGAAAGAGGCTTAGAATGATCCATTCCTATTGGTTTTGTATTCAGGACATTCTTTTGGTTACGATATTTTTCTAAACGTGAGAAGAATCCACATACTATCCTCACAAATGCACTTACAACACCTTTCTGCCTGACAGATTCTTCCCAGGCATAGCAAGAGCTCTTGAAGGCTGCAATTTATTTCAGAATCCAGCACAGCAATTTCCTCCTCACATCTTCAGCTATTTTATTATCCTAGTATCACATGGCAGCATTCACAGAGACTACCTTCTTCTAGACACTCTAAAGTTAAAGACTCATTATTACCCAATTTAATGGTCCATTTCAAGACTTCCTCAAACTCCATGGATTCATTTAAATAATGACTCGTCACATTGTCCTTCTCAGAAGCAAAACCCATTTTCCATTCCCCCATTTATCGCTTTCCTACATAGGATGCTTGAGGTTTAAAACCTTATGGGCCTGATAAAACACAAACTCAACATAACTTTAAACTAGGATAGTGAAATCCAAGGTATCATGAAAATACCAGAACGTGTCAGAACTTTGATGGTGACAAATTGACTCACTTTGTTTTACAAAGCAATTCCTGGAATCTTCTTTTATATTTTCCCAATAACCCTTAGTCCTATGCTTAAAATTATGAGCCCTATTTGGAGAACATTCCTGTCAATCTGGTGAGTAACTAAAACACAGAATTTTTCAGATAATAGAGAAGCAATAGAGTTGATCTCACAAGATACTGGCTGGGTGTTGGAATAAATTGGTCTTCCTGTCTTCTGTGCCTCTTCATATCCTGGCCTTTGATGTCTGCTCTCTAATCAAGACCAAAGGGATGGTGAGGTTTGGGGTTTACTTATTCTGAAGGGGTAAATGTTGAGGAAGACTCAGCAATTTGATGACTATTTCTGGAACTGCTGAGGAACATAGAGAAACTCAGGTAGGCATGAGTTTTGAGGCAATTCCTATTACTTTCTGCCTCTCCCCTGACTCCAGTCATTCACCTGGGTGGGAGAAGGATGAAGTCAGTTTGACAACCTGATGTCCTCTGATGGGGCCAAGATGCAGTATTTAAACTCTACACATGCTCATCTTTCCAGGCAGGTCTGACTCAAATGTCTCCTTTTTAGGCAGCTTTCCATATTTCACTCCCTTAAAGTTATTGAACACAATCCTCAGACCCTTCTATGGGCTTCTTGGCTCCTACTCCTTTACATCCTGGACAGATCTTACATCCAAGCCTTCCATCTCTCACTAGTCTGTGAGATCCTTTAAAGCAGGATCTCTAAGTAGTTGTCTGGCTTCAGGTACCCAGCTCTGAACTACAGTCTTTGTTCTCCTTGAACAAAAAAGAGTTAGAGACCTATGCCTGATGTGTGCTCAGCATGGCTTTTGCTTCAGACCATCCCTAAAGTTTAGCCCCTTGAACACTATGACAGCAGTGATAAATACCCTCTTACCTTCCCTTTATATACATTGCGTCAACAAACATTATTTAAGCAATAGCAGTAATTATACTTGTCAACCCAGGAAATCTGAATCTACTGATAGATTTTTTTTTTACTCCCTTTCTCCTCCCTCCCATCTTCTCTTCTTCCTTCCTCCTTCACACCCTCCTCCCTCCCTTCCTTGCATTATTAAGTATTTTAGTGGCTGCTTTGTGCCAGATACTCTTCTAGCATTAGAATTCAGTGGTAAATAAGAAAAAGTTCTTATTCTTTGTTGACCTTATCTCTTAGTGTAAATCTCAGAATTATCCCAGAAGATCTCCAAAGTGATTTGGTGACTTTCTTTTATCCAGGGGGTATTTTGCTAGGGTCCTGACAGGTGGAGAGTAGAGCTGGCCGTCATAATTGTTTAGAATGTCCATCGCACTGGGATACCCTCCAACACTGCACTCATGCCTTCTGTTCAGGCTAGGATCCTTATTCCTCATGACATCAAGGACCTGGGGACAAAGAAACAGCCTCTCGAAAGATGAAGCCACCTGGAATAGCTTACTTTGTTTTACAAAACAATTTCTTTCATTTCCTATTTTTATTATCTCAGTAACCCTTAGGACTATGGGTTAAATTGCCACCCCTATTTGGGGAAAGTCTCTGTCAATCTGGAGGGTGACAGAACATGGAATTTTTCATATCATAAGAAAACAATAGACTTGATCCCACAAGACACTGGTTGATCTGTCATTTAATACACTCCTTTGTTATGATAAAAAAGAATCTCTTTAAGAAAAGATGCTCAGGGAAGTTAGTTACATCCAATTTAGAAATAAAGGACCCTATGGGATAAATGACATGAAAGGATTTTTTTTTTTAAATATATGTCCTTATACAAATTTTCTCATCTGGCAATGGAAATCTAAATTACTGCATATGCAATGTCATATTGGAACTTGGCATCAGGAGTAAAATTATTTCTATTTTTGCAAGCTGCAGGAACAATAGACATTTTAAAACTGGCATCATGGAAACCTGTGGAAGAGAAGAAACCTGGCAAAATAAAGGCAGAATGATTATATGTCAGGGAAGGAAATGGATTCCTGCAAAGGCACATTTGATTTTCTGTTTTAGAAACAAATTCTCCCAAATAAGAAGGTATATTTTGAGATATTCAGAAACGTATTTCAATGGGACACATTTTTGCTTTCCGGTGACGCCTGTACTTTTTAATGATGTTATATGATAGGGCTCTTGTGACAGAATTGATTTTCTGTGCCCCATTTGAACTTAATTTTTCCTACCTTTCTCTAGAAACCAGTATCATAAATCAAGGTGCTGCACACAATCATGTCATTTACCACATTTTCTTAATATTTTTCTGTGTTCTTGTCCCTACTTCATTTCTGGGAAAGTGATTTAACTTCAGTTAGTACATGTTTCTTTTTGTTTTATGTCCCAGGAGAGCATTTCAAAGGTCACCAAATCAGGAGAAATGCCCTCCGATGAACCAAATGAAATCACCGTTCAAATCTGCTGTGATTGTGCTGTCAAAACAGTGCATTGAACCCCTTGGTTTCCACCAGGCTTGTCTGGAGGAGGCAATGATCATCATTTGCTGCCTCGTTTTCTCTTCTTATACCTTCAGATCCTGCCTAAATTAGTCTTACTGAACGGACGACCATTTTCAGTTCCCCAAACAAGCCACTCTCTCTGTTGACTCCACATTTCTATAAACCCTCTGTGAATATCTGGGGCCATATAGCCAAAATATAAAAAAGGGCAGGATTCTTTCTGTATATACTTGCCAACATGGGGTGTTATCATTTCTTATAAAATTTGCCAGTTTGATGGGCAAACTGTGGCACTGCCTACGGCCTATCAGAATTGTGTTCTTCAAACCTTCTGAAGGATTGTTAAATACAAAATGCCAATCCATCATAGGTCGATGTTTTGATAAAACAGAATAAATACTGAATTACTAGAAAGAGAATTTTTAAAATCAAAAACAGGCACAATGTTTTTGTTATTAGATTCAATAGTCATAAAATTGCTTTGAAGTTTCTAAATGCTCACATTCAATTTTTTTTTATCTTACCTTGTAGGGGATCATACATGGAGTGATACTGTAGCTGGAGGGGAGGAGGTCAGACCAACACACATCGCCAGGAGGGAGATGGAGCAAACCTTGAGGACTCAGCTCTATTCAACCAACAATAACAACAACAACAACAAAAACCCACTACTAATAGAGCAGCCTTCATGGGATCTGTGCTAGGACGTGATGGTGAAGAAATTTTCCTGTGTGATTGTTCACGAGCCTATGATTTTACCAGCTAGCTGTTGCTTTGTGCATTTATATTCCTATTTTTATTTATTTACTTATTTATACTGTCTTTTAGCATAATGTGATGGATCTGAAATCAAACTACCATTTTAGTTCCTTGGACAGATCCCCAGGTTTCTAGATGGGAACTAGCATTGATAAATTACATTATTTTAAAAATATTACTCAAGCTTTCTCATGCCCCCAGTCTCTCTGACAGAAAGAGTTCCAAAGAAATAATATGTCCACGCGTATACCTTAGTTGTATGTTACCAATAGCAATGATCTCTGACCAAAGCACATTTTTATTTTAATCATGGGTTGTGTTAGGTCCTGAATACATCTCCCTGGAAGCTGAGATGTGTTAATGGTTGCTCAGCCAAGATTTATCCAATAAAACCAAAGACTGGCATAGGGGTGAAGTGGAGTGAGAAGTATTTGTTAAAAAAAGAGCAGAAAGCACCTTTAGGGGTAAACAAAGAGGCAGCTGGGAAGATGAAGACAATTTATAGATGGCCAGGAGATGAATGGGTAATAATTTTTCTTTGGATAAGCCTGTAATACTCAAGGCCATGTGCGTTATAAAATATGAGGAACCAAAATATAAGAAAAGCCAAGGGCAAGTTCACTCAGATCATTAGTCATTGATAAAGAAGAAAGATGAAACCTATTTTAAAGCTTAGAGTAATGACTTTGAGGATTTTTATCACAAAAGCCTGGGTAGATTGAAAATATGAGGCGGAAAAACAGCATGAGTGTCTCTGGGATCTGTTTGAGAAAATCTGAACACCGTACCTATAATCCTGCTTTCAGGGATGGGGACCAGGAAGAAAAACTTAAGAGAAGCAGAATTTGTGCCTATGCCAGGTTCAGAATGAGTTGAATGAATTTATAAGATCAAAGGGCAGAGTGTTCCCTAAACCATAATTATGGATGCTCAGGCTTTTCCAGTGACTTTTTCATTTGGTGGGTTATAGCCTTAAAGATGTATCTGAAATTTAAAATACTGGAACAGCTTGATGAGTGGGAAAGGACCTTGGCCTTGATTTTAGGAGACCCAGCTGCAGACTCAGTCCTTCAGGAACTGTCCATATGCTCTGAGTGGTGAGTGAACTTCTTCCTGTCTCAGTCTTGTTACTGGAATATAGAAATAAAATCATTCCTCCAGCATCTGATTCACTAAATAGCTATAAAGATGAAATCAGACCATATATGAGGAGTGAGAAAGAATAAAATAACTGTGATGTGCAAATTCTGAGACATGCAATGATACACGTAACTATAGTTTCACTTGCTCTTGATTCATTAGAGACAGAGTAAATAAACTTAAAACATGTGTTTATTTATTTGTATCTTTAACTTGTTCCAGATAGTTTTTAAGATAACTGTCTGAGTTCCATTAGTTAAGTTTGTGCTAATGACTTAAGGGATAGAATTTTCCTTTTTATAAGGTAAAACTGAGGAACTGAAAGCTAAAATATGGTGCATTTTCATTTTTATTGTTGTCTCTGCTGTCGACATTGTTTTATTATCCTTTATCCTCCTCATCCTCATCAAACATTCCTTCATGGAAGTGAACTAGAATCAAATAACTGTTCTGGGTATTAATTCTTTATTACTTACTGTGTAATGTTCTCAAGTCAATCTCTCGTGGCTCAGGGAGGAAAACCAATGCAAGTCGGAGTGGCCCTACTGTTTGGGTGTGCCTAGAGATTTTGATGGGGGAGAAAGAGAGGGTTGACATCAGACTGTGGGGTCCAGAACTCCAGTTTTCTTCCTTGTGGCACTCTTCCACAAGGCTGACACTGAAGAGAGCTGTAAAAATAAGCCCAGCCTCTGGGGGTCCATGTCTCTGGTCCAGTTAGCTGGCGAGCAGCTAGTCTCATTTTCCCAAGGTCTGTCTTGTATATAAATATCTATAGCCAGCTACATCGGAGCAGCTGCTAACTTCGAAGAAACTAATTGTTAGTGCTTTATTTCCACTAATGTGCTTTCCTTTGTCCCTATGTCTCCGTTAATGGCAAACACATTAACCCAATTTATTACATGGGAAATCCTGTAATGGTGTCAAGTGCATTTTAGCCCTAAGGATTTTCCACAACACCATTATCCATATTCTAGAAAGAGGGAATCGCCTCTAGGGAGCATTTCTCATTTCCCAAAGAAACATTCAATCTTATATTAAATGGATTTATGTGGCTTTTCAATATTTAAAAGGAGGTGGGGGTAATAAAGTTTAAGTGTCTGAACTAAGCAGTTTCTGGCAAAAAGGCTAAATTCTAAACTTCACCACTTAATCTCTACGTTTTATTGTAGGAGGTCAGCAGGTTCAAAGCTCAGCCTCTGGAGTCTGAGGACACACTGTCAAGGGGAACTGTAGCCTTTGATATTCTTTTCCGGAAGCCCATCATCTGGATGTGCTGCAGGAGGGGCGTGAAGTTCCTTGAGATGTCCAAAGGAAATGGAACTTAAGTGAATTGCACAAATGATTCCTAATTTGCTGCAATATTTCCTATGACCATAAGAGGCATGGATATCTAACCAACCACCTAAAACATTGAAAAAGTAGAGGTGATGTTTATAGCTTATAGTTTTGTTTTAAGGTCAGTGTTTCCACCATTAGTTACTTTTACTGTTAGACGCAAGACTCAGTACAATAGTAAATGCTTAGCTTGCAAGTATATTATAACAGATAATTTCAGAAATATGACTGTTGGAAGAGATTTGCATAAAGCACATAAACATTAAACAAAGTATAATAATCAATGAAAAGTACCGAAGATGTGCACGATATTACGACTAAAGATAAATTGAGTTATAACATTAAAAATAAAGAGCATATAGGAAAACAAACTGTAGAGAATAACTTAGTACCATAGATTGATAATGTTGAGAGACAACATTATATCTTACTACTTGCAAACTATATGACCCTGTCTACGGAACTTAAGTTCCTTGTCCCTCAGTAAAGTGATGATCATAACAGCACACACTTCACAGAGTTGCTGTGAGGATCACAAGAGGTAATATATAGTGTTTCAACAGCATCCGCCTAGAGTAAGCATTAAGTAATGGTTTAATTTTACTACTGCTGCCATTGTTATCATCACCACCATTCTTATCACCATAGATTTGGTTGTGGACTGTTTACAAAAATTGTGAAATTTAGAAAAAAATCAGAAAGACTTTTGAAATTCTTTAGAAGTATTCATCCTGTGCAGGAGCCTTTGGAGAAGCATTTAAAATTAAGGGGTAACAAAATTCTATTCCTCCTTGGGGTGAGAGTAGGAGACAGACGCAATGGCCAAAAAGTGGTGGACAATATCCAAATGATTGTTAATAAAATGCAAACCTATCTTTAAAAGAAGAGATTTCCTAAATAAATCTTTACTAAGTTTCTTGTTACCACTATTTAGAAGAGTCAATTTCTTGTTTCCTTTATGTTTTTTTTCCTTTTTATTGGATTTAAGAGACTTAACTAGGAATATGGTTAGTTTAAAAATTTTAACATAATATGTGGCCAAAATCTGAGCATTTTTCCTGAGCTAAGAGTGTAAGCAGGACATGTAATTTGGGTAGCTTATTAATTTGATTTAGAGGAAATAGAAAGCAACTATTACCCAGTATTTTAAATTATTTTTTACTACTTTCAGATTTTCTGATGAGAAGTCGGCCCAAGAGGAAGACTATATATAATCTTTAAAATTCTAATATATATTTCATGGCTCTTTGACAGAATTAATAAGATGAAAATGGCCTAATCACAGATAAATTTATAAGTGAATAAATTAACTTGTCATTCCAGATCATAATTTACACAAATTATGAACTCTCTGAGTTCAGAACATGTATATACATAAAAATCCTCAAATAAAATGTTAATATAGCATTCCTGGTGTTGGTTGAAATATACCATACCATTTTTAAAATGCCTCTTCTTTATACCTATCAGTGAAGAAACACTGGGCCAAACTCATCTCCTCACCTGTGAGGGTAAGGTAATGGTCAACAGAGCAATTTGTCTGTAGCCTTGAGCTCAAGAGGCCTTACTTTTGGCCATTCTTCTGTTGCCTGGTTGTGGCGAGGGGAGCAAGAGAAATCTTGTTGCCATTTTTTACCTAAGTTGAAATCCATGAGTTCCTGGCACAGCTCAGTCTAAGAGTAGGGGGTAAACCCATTTGTAGAAGGTTTCAGAAATCCTGATCCCCCTCTGTACACTTCAACATTCAGTTCATATACAAAAGAATGAAACGTGAGGCCAGATGCTAAAATCATGAATATGAATAGTGATTTAAAGCCCCGGGTTTTCCTTTCTCCAGTTTACCCCATGTGTTTTATACTACTAATGATTTTATATATATATATATATATATATATATATATATATATATATATATATATATGGACAAGATTCTGAATTAGTAAGAAGAGCTAAATAGAAAATGTTGTCCCAATGATTTACCGCACTTGTTCAGATCTCAATTTCAAAAGGAAAGATTTTATGATATTGACATTAAACTACTTCTCATTTATGAATAAATGTTCACAAGTCCTCATGTCCTCGGCTCTGTGGAGATGAGTTTAGTCAGTTGGAATCCTTCTTCTTTAGTAGTCAGTAGTTGATATCCAACACAGCCATCTACAACAAATCAGTGTAGTTTTTCGTGCAAAGACAGAAGAATAAAGTCTGTCTTGATGATCATATGAGTCCATGTATCCTGTATAACCAGTCAATAGAATCTGATCATTGGAACCACTTCCTTCTTCGCTAATTTGAAATCTCACCTTCAACCATTCCCGTACTTGCTATAGACTCAGTTAAATGATTTTTTTTTCTAAGACACAACTCAGAAGAAAATAAGCGGAGACTTTCAACTCCAAATTTGTTGATCAAATATTTAATGTGATATGCACCAACATAATCAGAGACTACATAAAATAATGTTCGAAATTCAGTCCAAATGACTCTCTTTGGAGCTGTATAACTGGTTCCTCCCCCACTTCTGCACATTTTAATTGGAGCAGGGAAAATTCAACTCATTAGGGGTCAAAGCACAAACAATACACTTTCTATTCAAACTCATCCTATTTGATTCTTGTCCTATTGACATTATATCCCTTGTCATCATTACATAATCTATTTATTACGTTTACCTTATTCTACTCCCAGTGAATCCCCAAGTTCTTCCGCCTTTGCCTATAGGATTTTTCTTGTATCAATTTTTCTCTTCATTCTTGCTGATTTAATCCTGTATAACCCTTCATTGTACAGATAATTTCCTTTTGGATTGTGTGGTATTTGGAAGCACAGATAATATTTTATGCCTTTTTATATCCCCTAGAATGCATGATGGTATCTGCTCATGGAAGACCTGCAAAATGTTTAATAGAGAGTTTTTATTTTGCATCATCAAATTGAAGCACAAAAATTATTTGACTCTCCCTCAAATTCAAATGTCTCTATATGCCTTTTAAACTGTCTAGTTAAAATTCCTGAATTTATTTTTCATTTAGCTAAACGATGGAGACATACATATTACAAGTGACTTGTTTGTGAGGTCTTTGGTTGTAAATTTACTGGTAACTAATATTGAAATGCACATACAAGATTACTAAAGTGACTATATTTTAGAAAACCGGGAGCTATTATTTTAAGCCAGTGAAAGAGAGTGGCCTGTTTTGGTCTTGGTTAATAATGTTCCCAAATTTATTCCTCAGCTGCTCATATGCCACAAGCTAGCACCAGTCAAGTATAACAGTGCCAGATGTATGTACTTTTCAACCTGAAATGAGGCCATAAATGACTCTTTGCAAGCCCTTCGGCTAGTTGACGTAGCATATCTGTGGAGATGTCAGCGTCCCAAATTCGTTCACGAGCAAACTCCTTTTGTTCGTTGATGGGGAAGTCACAGCTGACAGATCACTCTTTCTTTGAGGGTATTCTCTTTGGTTTCATTTGCGTTTCAAACAGTTCAAAGCGTTTATTGACAGGATCCATTGTAATCTTTCACTCATTTCCACTGCTCACATAAGTCAAGTCACAGTCTTCACTGGCATTGACGCACTGGATGCTTGTTTGTCAGAAGACCTTGGACAGAAACAGAAAAACAGATTTCACATAATAGAAACAGCTAAAAATGAGAAGAGAGAAAAGAAAAGCTAGAGAGAAGAAAACGGTGATCTTTATTTTCTTTTCTATGAACCTCAATATTGATTTATAGATACTGAGATTCTTTTTATATATATGTATAAAATTTTCATTTTTAATAGACATTAGCTGCACATGCACGTGCACATATGCACACATACGTGATGCACACACACATGCTCCACAAGGCTTCAGGCCCAGCTTTTGAGATAACCAGATTCTATTGAAAGGGGTCCAAAGTTAAATAGCCGTATAATGACTTCTGCTGAGTGGGAAACAGTATTACATAAGGGGCAGGAACAGGGGTGTTGAGTAATAGTCACAAACATAGTAATATTCAAATATTTTCTAAGGCACTGATTAATTTTAAATATTCTGTGTAAAGTAAATCAGGAAAGAAAAAAATCCCTTTTCAATTTTGTTACTTGTTTCTCTTCCAATAAGAGTAGTTGTCACAAAATTTGGCTTGTATTTTTGTTTAGTCATTGCTTTCAGTTCATGCTTTACATAAATCTGCTGAGAAACTCTTACTAGTATCGTACCTGTACCTTTCTCTTTAAAGCTAGTGATTCTTACTTCTGTGGGTGGGATGTGGCTGTGATCTGATAACCCACAATTTAATAGCCCATTTTTTGAATGTTTATTTTCTCTACTTTGTATACTATCAAAGTATAGTATTTTTCTTGAGCTCACACATAAAAATTGCTAGGGTGTTTGTGAAAGTTAAGTGCACTTGTTAGGAGAATTATATCCAATAGATGAAATTCTAGTAATGTTAGGATCTACCGCTTTTCGAGATGGGCCCGATAAAATTAAAGATAGTTCTAAAGTCACTACCGAAGCAGTGAGATTGGATCATTGTACTCTTCAAGACCAGAGAACGTGAGTTTGAAGTTTAATTCCAGAGTGGTACCAAACAGTCATATCAAACTTGTTTGATATGATTCCATATTCTGTTGTAAACCCAAATATTCTTGTGATGAAAATTTGGTAAGCCATCAACAACATGGAATTTACCAACTATCTCAGGGTAGCCACAATTTCACAGTATCTGCTGAAGCACTTAAGTCAACTGATGTCATGGAATATATTTTTCTTAATCTAAAAACACGAATATAGAAAATAATTTATAAATACAAAAGAACATATAGATATTTTATTTAAGTTATAAAGATTAAAAATAAATGAACAACTATAAAACCTCCATCCAGTTAAGAAATAGAGCATTAGTAATATCTCTGAAACCCCCGTCTGCCTTTTCCTCATTCATTTTTCCTCCCCACTCTGGAATATTTCTGAGTTTTGTCTTCATGACTCCCTTTCAATTCACTGTAGTTTTACCACATATGTATAAATCCTGAGGAATATATGGTTTTATTTTGAATATTTTGAATTTAAAATACCGAATATATTCTTCTGCCACTTTCTGGCACAAAAATTTTATGTTCCTGGGGCTCATACATGTTAGTGTATATAACTGTACATCATTTATTTCCACAACTTTATAATAGTCATGTAGTACTGTTTTGATTTTTCTAAAAGTGGGCATTTTGGTTGTTTCTAGTTGTTTGCTATTATAAACGATAATCTTTTAGAATATACATATATAAGAGTTTCTCTTTGGTGTATACTATATAGTCCCAGGTAGTTTTGCAAAATAGCTGTACCAATTTACATTCTCCCTAGGAGCATATTAATGTTTTTTTATTCTAAATCCTCTCTGTTATTTTTTATTGTATGATTTTTATTCCTGTCAATGAGTATTCCATTCTAGTTTTAATTTGCATTGTTCTGAATGATAAGGTTGGGAATCTTTTATTTATTGATTGGCTAACCTCATTTTCACTTCCTCTTTTGGGAATTTTCTTTTCTCTATTTTTTCCTTTTTCTTTTCTTTTCTTTTGTTTTTTGTTTTTGGTATTATTGAAACATAGAAGTTTTTTAATATTCTGAATATGAGCCCCTTATTGGATATACATATTTAATCTTCTCTCAGTTTGTGGCTCATTTTTAACTTAAAATATCATTTAATGAGCAGAAGTTTTAATTTTAATATAGTCATATTTATCACTTATTTTTATGCTGTGCATTTTTTTTATGCTGTGCATTTTTCTGTCTCACTTTCTCAATCACTCCTGGCCCCAAGTTTTATATATATGAGTGTGTATGTGCATAGATTCTTGGTTTTAAATATTTGTGTTTCACTTTTAAGTCTTAAATTGGAATTATGTTTTGTGTGTGTTGTGAAGCAAGGGTCTGATTTCATTTTTTTTCTTATGGATAACCACTTGTCCTAGTATATTTTAAATAGCTTTTCTTTCTCCATTGATCAATACTACCTCTGTCATATATTAAGTGTTTATAAATTTCTAGTTGTACTTGTGGTTTTGTTGCTGCTCTTGATGCCAAGTACAGTGCTGCATCGAATAAAACAGTATCACCGGGGCACAGAGAATCATGGAGCTGAAACCCAAGAGCTTCCTTTAGCTGATTAGATCTCTTCTGCCAGAAGAATTGAGGAAATAGGGAGCGTCACCATGAGCCATGCTCAGGAGGACTGAAAAATTCCAAAGTGGTGACTCCAAGGGCCACATGAGGGTGCTGACCTCCCATGAAGGGCAGTGAGGAAGTAGAGGGACATACAAGGAGGATCTGGTACAACCTGTGTCCCTAGAGATGCCATTCTAGCCAGACTATCATCCTGATGTCCTTGCAAAATCTAGGCATGCTCCTGCTTTAAAGGTCATTAGCATGTCTTTGTTCCAACAGGCATGGTTGCTGCAAGCTCTATTCAAGTTGCCTTCTGTGCTTCGATGCAATTCAGAGGCAAACCACTTCAAATTAGTGTACAGTCCACAGTTTTAAGGGTGCAGTCTCCAACAAGACTGCCCTCATTTTAGATTCCAGTTGCAGGTTAAGGGGTATCCAGGCTACCCATTAAGTACAAATTCAGGGATTCCCATGACGACTTGATACTTAGTTAAAATGACTCGAAGAATTCAGGAAAGTGCTATTACAGTTTTATTATAAAGAATACAAATCAGGACTAATCAAATGAAGAGATACATAGGGCAAGGACTGAGAAACTCCCAAACACAGAGCTTTTATGCCCTCTCCCTGGGAAATCAGGATGCATCATCCTCCCTACACATCCATATTTTCACCAGCCAGGAAGCCTCCCTGAGCCTCGGCATCCAAGGTTTTATTGGGTTTCATTACATTGACATGATTAAATTATCTGACCATGTGAATGAATTCAATTTCCAGCTCTTTCTCCTTCATGAGGATCAAGAAGTTGGGATGATAGTGCATGGGTCAAAGCCTCAAATCTTCTAAACACATACTTTTTTTTTCAGCATGGCCAAGCCCCAGAGTCATCTCATTTGTATAAACTCAGATATGGGTCACAGGGCTCATGAATAGCAAACAAACACCTAACTCAGGAAATCCCAAGGATATTGAGGTTACTTCTCAGAAAACAGAAACAAAGACCAGACAAATTCTTTATTATATAACAGACTATCCCCTAGTCATTAGCCATGGCTTCTTGTAGCAAAATGATCATATTTGACTGAGATTCTATATTTGGTGTAGTATTTATATAGCAATGTAGCAATAGTAGCACCATGAATATGCTTAATATTTGGAGGATCCATTGTAGGGTATGGATAGGAGGCTTTTACCTCAACTTCTCAGTAGAAGTCAAAAGATACAGACACATTCCTGGAATCCCATCCAGTCATTAATAATTAGTCCAGTCATTAATAATTAGTCCATCATATTGTATGACCAAAATGTCTACCAGAATAAGTCCACTCAAGTTTGTAGGCTTCTATTGAACCTCATCTGGTTCCAAAAGCAGAAGTGTTCTCAGCAATATATGGCTTCACTCTTTCTGGTATCTAGTAAATTGATGTAAAAAACAATACCGTCTCTTGGTCTCAGCTTCTTCTGAAGCATTATGTAATGTCCAGGTTGGAGACAGCCAACTTCTCACTATGTCCTCACATGGCAGAAAGAGAGGATGGGAAAGCTCTTTGGGGTCACTTTTATTAAGGCACTAATCCCAATCACGAGAGCTCCATCCTCATGACCTAATTACCTCCCAAAGACTCCAGCTCCTAAATCTTTCTTATTGGAGGTTAAGATTTCAACATTTGAATTTGAGAAAAAAAATATTTAGTCCATTGCATCAACCCATTCCCACAGCCCCTCAGTGTCCACTCATTGTATGGAATCAGGTGGCTACCTCAAGTAAGCACACCAGAATATCCACTTGCTAGCTCAAATTCCTTCCAATCTTGGAAGAGGGTTCTTCTGATGGCATTTATATGTCCTACTGTAATACACTCCTCAAAGTGCATAGTGATTTTCATAAAGCTGTTCCTCACACAGACATCTTTTAATAGGTCAGTTTTCTGTTTCCTTCTCCCTAATCATATGGACAGGCCGTTGGCCACTGCCCACAAGTCAGTAAAAACTCAAACATAGGAGAAAATATCATGCAGTTCAGCTCTCTGAGCTGACTTGTTTTTACCTTCATTGATCAGTGTGGCAGCCTTTCAAACAGGATGCTGTCTGATCACCTTGGAATTGCCATCCATAAACCTAGCAGCTCATTGTTAATTAACCAAGAGCTTTTGATAGGGCACTGTCCAAGCCATAATAAAATTCATCAGCTCCTGGGTGGTTCCAGAGTGAGTCCTAGGAGAAAAGATTCTATCTGCTTATAAATAAGCTGTGTAACTTTTTAGAATTAATGCAAAATTATGTACATCAATATTCTTTAAAACTAAAAGGTTAATTGCAAATAAGAATAAAATAATTGCAGTAAATATGTCAGGCTAAAGATTAATATTCTTACTACAAAATGCCTCACAGTAAGAACAACACAACCAAATAGTAACAAATGAACAGTTAATACTAAACAATTCATAAAAAAATATGAGTTAAAGAATTGCAAAGACAGCTCAACAATGTCAATAATATAAGAAATGAACATTTAAATTCCATTTACATATCATTTTACAAAAGTCAAACTGTAAAAATGTTTATATGATACTATTCATTGCTAATGAAGGTGGGGTGAGAGGGAAACTCTGAAACTGTTGGTGGAAGTGACAGTTATGCTACCTCTCAAAATGCATAAAGCAAGATTATACAAGTGAATATAAAGACAATCTCTAAAATATTCTTTTTTTTGATCCTCTAATATTACTTTTTTATATAATTTATTAAGGAATAAATTAGAGATATATAAGGATGTTCACCAAAGAAAGCAGTCATTTACAATAATGGAAAAAATTGAAAATTTTAAAATGTTAAAAATTAGCATGATTAAATTATGGTATAACCACATGGTGGAATATTATGTAGCCATTAAAAATGTATCTTAGAAAAATATCTAATAACATGGGTAAATGTTCACACTATTAAATAAGTGAGAAAAGGGGGTATACACTCATATATATAGCTTGTTGTATTTGTGTGTGTGTTTGGATGTATGCATGTGTGTGGTGTATACAATTTTAAAGAAAATGAATAATATAATTGTAGTGATTACTGAATGGTGTGATTTTAGGTAACTTTTAATGTTCAGTTTTCAACTTTTCAGTATTTTCCAAATATCCTATAACAATCAGATATTGTTTTATAAGTAGATAAGAAAGTAAATATCAATGAAAATCATCTCACAGATATTGCAAAAATATTCCAAGCAGAAGTGTCTTTGGGAAAAATCACTTGTGTGTGCAGCCTTTTCTCAGTGATGCATTTGAAAGGAACCCATGACAGCTGACTTTTATCACAGAAAAAAAATTCTTAAATTTATATTTCACAAGTGAACTTGGACTTACGGTGCATACTATGTGGTTTCATCAAAAGTGCTAAAAAGAGTGCAGACCTCCAAATGAACAGCTTGCATGTTTTATGAAAGTACTCTCCACACTGCAATGGGAATCTCATTTGCAGTTGTGTAACTTTGGTGAGCCAAGGAAGTCAGCCATTGTGTACAGAAACTCACTACTGCAAAGTCTGCTGAGAACACAATCTGCCCAATGAGCCATGAGGGGGAAAATATCATTTTCTCATGTAATCCAGAGGTACATATCATATTGCCAAATCTAAAAATAATAGTGTTGTAGGCTTATGTATATAATGGCAACAATTAAATCCAAGGGCAGCCTCTATTCCCAACAGATTGATCTACATTCCTGAAGTCATAACATTTTCAATGATCTCTATTTTATTTTTATTTTAAAATAAGAGAAACTAAGAAAAAATAAGAGAAAAGTAATATTCACACCAAACCCATAATGTCTTTTGCGATTCTAAATCCATTATTCTCTTATGTATCTGATTGATGGTGTATGATAAGTCACTAAATTTCTCTTCACACAAGTGAGGAACCCAGCTCTCTTGCAGAGAGCTGCATCCATTTGAAAATGAACTGAATATGTTTTTAAATATGAACTAAAGTCATACAGATTAAATTAAACATATCCTTTCAAATTGGAACTGTTGAGAGTGACATGACTTGTTTATACAAGATCACGGAACTCTGGCCCTGATGCTTCTCACAAAATTTAAAAAGGAAATTGACCGAACTTTGACTCTTTTTCACCAATTAGATTTTTTAAATCACTCATGGGCTCATATTTTCTACACACACAAGCAAATTTCTCAAAACATAAACCTTGCCTTCCTCTTTTGTAATTTCTGCCATTCGTCTCCTTTGATGTTATAACCCAGGAGTTCTGAACTACTGTAGACTTCTTGAGGAAAGTGGGAATGGAATGGACTCTATGAAGATGTCCAGCATTTTTATCTAGTTGGCCCTCATGTCGATGTCTGCCCCCACATTAAGGTTATTAAACACACCAGCAACCTAATGCGTATGACATACTTAGATTAGACCCAATAAACTCTTGGTACTAGAAGAAAAGTTGGTGCTAATTCTTGAATTAGCTTTCTGAATGATCTCTTAAGTCTCTTTTGTGGTTTTACTTGTTATGATTCTCCATTTTTTTATTTCTCTGTTTCTCTTAATAGGAGTTTTTCCCATATTTTATTTGTTTACACAGAGATTTCCCCATGTTTTATTTGTTTACACAGAGTAGTAGATTTTCCTCTTAATAACATACTAAACAAACTGTAAATATACAAAGCAGTGATTGCCTGGAGGTAGAGCAATAATAAACTCTTGCTATGGCTTCTTGATGCCCAGATATCGTGCAGAGGTAATAAGAACATTCTAAGAATCTTTGTGGGCAGGGACTATATCTCCCTCATATCCTCTTGGATGAGCATCCTAATAAAAAAATATTCTAAGAAGAACATTTGGGAGAATATCTTTTCTGGTGCCTCTCAAAAAACTAGCCTGGATTAGAAAGTGATTTCAATTTTCTCCCAACTTTCCTTTTCTGTTCTTCATTTAGAATAAAAACACGTCTTTCTTTTGTAGCCAAAAAGTAACTGTCAGCAGTGTCATTGTGCAAGAGACTCCAGGCTTGTTCTTTTTCCTTGTGTTCTCTGAAGAGAAAATGATTACACTGTGGCTTGCCATTGATTAACTAAAATCATCCAACTATAGAGGGAGGGAAACGTGCAGCACAGAAACCATAGCAACCTCCACAATAATGATCCCTGTAATGACACGCTTTCAGAAAGTCCGGGCTTCCAGGTGGCAATTGCTTATAATTTTTCCTGTGGTACTGCATCAGCTACAGTGGGGTTGGCCACGGTTCACTTGTGAGGGCCATTCTGATTATGGAAGGGGGAGCTCAGAGTGGCTGCTGAGATGAAACAAGAGAAAAATTAGCTTTTATGTATTGTATGATCAAGGAGGGGTTATCTATACTCACACCACTGCATTAGGAATCTATATGTATCTTGTCCTAATCTGTTCAGGCTGTGCTATAACAAAACACCATAGACTGGGTAGCTTAAACAGCAAACATTTTTTTCTCACGGTTCCTGGAACTAAAAAGTCCAAGATCAAGGCACCAGCAGATCTGGTATCTGGTGAGAACCATCTACTCATTGTGTCTTTACATGCCAAAAGGCTCAAGGGAGCTCTCAGATCTTTTTTCTGAAGGCACAGATCCCATTCATGAAGACTCTACCTTCATAACCTAATCACATCTCAAAGGCCCCACCTCTCAATACTGTCACATTAGGGATTAAGCTTCAACATATGAATTTTTGGGATGACAAACATTCAGCCTATGGCATATCTGCAGTCATTAACTGATCTTTTAGTTGCACTTAATCAACTAGAGGGTAGTCTGATTTAAGACTCTGAAGAGTCGCTTCCATCTTGTGGGCCATAGATAACTCTCTCATCAGGGGCTCTTTGAGAGCAAGAATATTAAAATTTACTAGTAGTGTTTCAACAATACATTTTATGGGAACATCTATTTCATTGCCAATCATAAATTCAAAAGATGAGAGATTGAAACTCTGGAAATGAAAACTTCTATAACAGTGTTATCACCTGGAAACTAGGGAAAAGGCCAGAATAATAACATTTCTTTACTTAAATTAGAAGATTTTTTTTTACTCTTTGTAATAATCTTCCTTACTATATTTGCAAAAAAAAAATGTAATCCCCATATTATTTATATGAAGTCAAAAGAATACAGCAGAATTTCAATATGGTTGCTCTGGTATTAAATAATTTGTTGACGTATGATGCAGCCAACAAATTATCAAAGGCATACATTGGAAATAAAGTAATTAATGATTGTTTCAGACTTAGTTTATTTTGAAGACACTTAATCCAAATGTATATTGTGCTATATTATATTGTGATATAACTAATCTTGTATTTTAACACTTCTTAAAAAATGCTTATTCATTCATTCGTTTGTTTTAATCAAGCAAACAGTATGTCTAGTATGTACTAAATACGCTGGGACAACCAAGATTAAAAATATCTTCCTTTAAGTGGTCAATAGTCTACAAATCCTCAAATTCCTCCTGGAAGAAATCAATAGATACCTAAAGATTTTAAGATATTTTCAGGAGATTTGCTATCAGTTAAATGGTTTCAGATACTTTATTCATTTTCTCTAAGGCTCTTCTTTTTAATAGACTCCTTAAGGCTTATGTGCTTATCTTTTATCAAAACTACCCTTAAACCAAGGATAATGATAAATAACCTCTCATTTAGTAGAAAAACAAAAACAACGAAACAAAGCAACAACAAAAACTTATTGTAAGGTTTCTGTAGGCTGCAGTTAGATTGAAAAGAGCTAGTGACCAAAGGCTGTGACCAAACGAGGGAGCAAATAACTGAGAATTGTAAGGGCATATCATAACTTTTGGAAACCATGAATTTTGAGTCATTTCCATATACTTTTCAATTTATCTATGACTGTTTCCATGTGTCTAAGTCTCTCTTCTTTAGCAAGATTTTACTCCCTGGGTCGACAAACTGTATCTTGTACTCCTTTTCTGTATCCATAGTATGTATGGGTGTTTGATAAGTATTTATTGACTTTACTCAACACCACTCCCATAACACAAATTATAATACAAATACATGTATAAAACAGCAACAGATTGAATACAACTTATATGACTACAGAAAATCATAACTGCATATACTTTTAATAGATTTTATTTCAGCTTCAAACCTGAAGTTGGGTTTTAGTCATCATTGAAATCCACTTTAGGGTTATGTAAGACTGTTTCTTGAAGCTAAATATAATGATGAATACATAAGTTTGCATTGCACATTTTCCTTTTAAAGAACTAATTCAGCTTATCTCTGAGAAACAGGTTTGATTAATTTAAAATATGCCCTTGGATATTGACCTCACAGAATGAAAACCTGCAGTAAGCTTGGTGCACATGTAAGTTGTGTACTGATCAAGGAAAATAAAAAAGAAACTGCAGAGTAAGCAGAATCAGCAGAATCGAAGCCTCTTTCCAAGGGCTTGACCTCTAATGTCACATAGTTAATGTCTAATTTTTTAGCATCATGAACTATTGTTTTTAGCACAATTGATAAAAAGTGCAGGGTGTTTATCAGGAGATACAGTTACAAGTTGTAGTTGTTATGTGAAAGGTTTTTCTGCAAAACAAATGTATTATTGAGCAAGAACTCAAGTAGCAATTCCTGTGGCGAATTTTCTTTGAGGTAAGCAGTCTTTTGAGAGAGATAAAGGGATAAAGTGGTTAGTTAA
The DNA here is from genome assembly GCA_004027375.1 of Macroglossus sobrinus. Classification (NCBI taxonomy): domain Eukaryota; kingdom Metazoa; phylum Chordata; class Mammalia; order Chiroptera; family Pteropodidae; genus Macroglossus; species Macroglossus sobrinus. Next base: position 29,051 of record PVKZ01002969.1, read on the forward strand.
TATTCACTGGCTGGCAGATCATTTCAGCTGAAGTCACAATAGCGATAATTTTGCTTATCTAAGTAAAATTTGTATTATCTGTTCTATTAGAGGTAAAAAAGCATGGAAAATATGAAAATTACTGTCTGCTTATACTGAAATGCAACTAGATATAAAGAGAAGACTTTGAAAGAGATGATGAGTCAGAAAAAGTTTTTGAAGTCTTTTTCATGCATCGTTTTCATAATGATGAAAAATACATTTTTTTTCCCCCTCTTAATGTTCAAATAGCCAATTGGGTAGTTGCTCTTCTCTAGAGCTGTGGGTGTTTTAGAAATCTGAATAACAGTTCTAAACCATTTACAGCAGGTCTTCAAATAACATCATTTTATTCAATGTCTTGTTATAATGTCGATGAGGAAACAAATGGATCCTCAGCCAGGGCCACCTCTGTGTGGAGTTTGCTTGTTCTTTCTGTTCCTGTGTGGGTTTTCTCTGGGCACTCCGGCTTCCTCCCACATCTCAAAGACATGTGGTTACTTTGGGTGGCTTGTCTACATTGTCCCAGTCTGAGTGAGCCTGGGTGTTTGTGAGTGCTCTGCAGCGGGAGGGAGTCCTGTCCTGGGTGGGTCCCACCTTGTTCCCTGAGCTGGCAGGATGGACTTCGGTCACCTCAACCCTGAACTGGAATAAGCAGGCTGGAAAATCATTCTCTTACTTGTTTTCATTCCTTTTTCTTAAAGGTATATATAGCTCACATGTATATCAATGTTTAATATTAGGAGGGTTTGGGGTCTTTATTTAGAAGTCTGGTGATATTTTGTGACCAGAAATATGTCATAGGAACTTACTTCTTGTTTATACCAATTAGCCTGTTTTAGAATTGGTTTCATTACACATCATTTCAAGTAAATCCACAGTTTCCAAGAACCTATCAAGGATGTTAAGTGAAGACTGGGTGCTCACTGCACCCAGCATTTAGATTTACATGACTAGACCTTTCGTCAACTGGACATGCTCTCCAGGGAGCACGTGCTGGAGTCTGAATCCAAGTCTGCAGGAGGCATGCAAAGATGCTGGTTTAAAGCATTGATGAGAGCCAACCCCACCTGATTTGTAACTGTGGCTTTGCCATCTTAGTTTATATCATTATATAGGTTGTAACGACAACATGGTAAAGGCTGGTATGTCAAATAAGTAAGAATATAAACCATTACATAACAAATTGTGCTGGAGCAAATGGTCATTTTATTTGGGAGAAAGTTTGAGCTCTGCTTCATACTTTATAATCCTGGAAAAAGAATAACGAAAATAAAAGCTAACTTGCTATGTGCTAGGCCCTATTCTAAGCACTTCGTATATAGTAACTAATTTAATCCACACAGGGACTGACCAGATAGGTGCTATAATTATACCCATTCTACAGATAAGGAAATGGAGGCACAGAAGGTATAGCAATTTGCCTAAGATTCTACAGCTCTTAAATGACAGAGCCAGCATTCACACACAGATAATCAGGGCTCAGTCTCTATGCTGAATTCTATTTGTCCTACAGTACTATTCTTTTAGTTTACTAAAAAATTCTATTTATATAAATTTATTTAAACCTTTCCCATTGATATTTATTCACAAGTGAGAATTTTTTTCCTCTGCACTATAACTTTGTTTAGTTTGGTATTACTGTTATCCTGGAGCATTTTAAATGGCAGCACACGTATCTTTTTGTTGAATGCATCAAAGGACTCACATAGTTTTCTTTCCTCCTCTGAATATCCTCAGAGATGTTTCTGTGAGCACAAGTAATGTCCCAAAAGGAGACAGGCAGGTGCATTGGAGTTACCACCCAGTGCTCCCTTTCCAGTAGCCATGATGCTGGAACACGAGATCAAACACACCGCCTGACAGAGGTCAGAGAAGGATGTTCACTGTACTGACTGTCCTCTGACTCTGGGGTGCATCCTATGATCAACCACGCAGCCCCCTGGCGTACATCTCCTGCTTGAGTCACTTCTCTGAAGTCAAGGGGCGGGGGTCCTGTCAGGGCACAGGCACAAGCAGACCCATATTTAGAAGGAGGTGTGGCTGACTCAACTCCTGCTCATGACTAATCAGGGGTTTATTGTGAGGTGCTGTGGCTGAGCTGTCACTCTGGCAGCTCTGGCTGATGTGCAAAATGACTCCTGTCCTAGGAGAGTTCTTTCTGAGAAAGGATCCACAGAGTGTGCAAAAAGGTTCTCAAATGGGTCAAAGTGCCACCTCCCAAAAAAACTAGGTCCTTGGACACAGCTACTTCTCATTGTACATTGGCAAAAGTCACATAATTTTATCCCCAGAGAATTTATTACTGATCCATCCACTTTACAGATGAAGAAATTGAGGTCCAGAAAGCTGAAATAACTTTCTTAAGGTTTCTATTGGTAACTAAATGAAGTTTCAAAGCCAGATTTCCTGGTTTCAAGACTTTCCTCTCCATTACTCTGTCTCCTAGTCTACCAGTGAGTAGAATTAATATTCTAGACAAGGATTTTTGTATTTGGCTGCACAGGTTGTGCACTGCACAACTCCAGCTGGTGGCGTTCACCTAGACTAAGATATAGAGAATGGAGTGTGCCGTGTCCTACCCATGACCTTGACTTGTTCCATGCCAGCGCCACCCTAGGTTAAGGTGGGGGGACATCTGTTCCTTGATTTTTGCTGTGAAATAATTTCTTCTGAGAATACAGTTCCATCCCTAAAGTTCACATATTAATCAACAGGGATTGAGTTCAAAGATCTTCACTGACTAAGAAAAAAAATCACTCTTTTCCTTGAAGCATAAGACATTCTTACTAGTCCTATTATGGGGCCTAATTCACTCCTCCTTAAGATGAGTTGTTTTATGGAATCCTTGGTTCTATGTGCAAAGAAATCTTTGGCTGATTCATGCTACTAGGCTGTTGGATATGGTCAGTATGTGTGTGTATCATCAGTGAACATGGCTCAGGCTCAATCTGAGAGCACCCCCATGCGTGTTGACAAAGGTGACTCTCTAACACGGTAGCACATTCCAGAAGAGGGTTCTCATGAGTCAATGGAAAGAGAATAGAACAAAGTGTTCAAGGAATCTGGGTACCGACCTGATTCAGTACACACAAACTGGCTGGTTAGGAAAAGTTATTTAATCTCTCCAGGCCTCATTTTATCAACTCTGAATTGATAAAATTGTTTCCTTCCTATAGTAAATAATATATGACTTAAGTGTCTTTTTTTTTCTGTGCTATCTCATCCTCTGGAGACATTCAAGCTAGCCAGAGGAGCAACCACCCAGATACATAATTTTTCTATCACTTTGAATTAACAACTTTCATAATGGTTATATTTGCTGTTGTCCCTTGAATTTGTCATTTGTGGAGTGTTGGTACCTGGGGTCAATGTGATTAGATCAGATCAGGTAGCAGAGGCCACTGGCACAGCTTTGAACAAGGAGAGAAAACTCAGTCAGGTGACATACTCACTTGAAGGTTTGTTTATGGCTCTAGTTATAGGACAAAGGGGTGATAGCTTACCTGCAGTGACTCACAAGGCATTTTTATAAAAGCCTCTTCACTTCTAATATCCGTCACTCTGCCCTGTGGTGATACCAGTAGAGACTGGGTCTAGAAAACTGATTCAGGCGGAAGCACATGAAATCTTTAGGACTGTATTGTAAGTAGGGCCAATTCCAATGCAGTAAGGGGCCTGCCCTGGCATAAGTAGAACATTTCACAATTCCTCCGGAACTGAAAAGACTTTCAGATGCCACTGGCTGAACAGGAAGAGCTGGCCCCAAATACTTCTTCTCACAGTAAAGTCTCCCCTACCATCCGCACATAGTAATTTAAAATTTTCAGGTTCACTTGGAAATCTGAAGTCGGTTCTTTCCTCTCACTACAGGCTGAGGAAGCAGCCGAAGGCCCTCGCCACTAACTTGTGTGCCAGAGTTTGAGAGACACACGTGGCGTGGCATCTGTTTGTGTTATTCCTGCCCACTCAGCTGTTTTGAGCTCATCAGGAACCAGAAATCGCCAGGGACTATCGTGTAGGTAAAACTAGTTCATCCTCATTTTTCAGTTTCAATTTTCAGCCTTAATAATATTTTCTTCCTCTTCTCCCTTCTCCATCATGCCCTGAATGGCCACTTCCAACAAATTAGGTGAAGGATAAAAGATACGAAAGAGATGGGCAAATGCAGCTATATGAAAGGAAAAAAATGAATAAAATAAAAACAACCATAGATGAAAAAGAAGGCAAGGCTTTGTGGCTGCACGTAATTTTTTCCCCTCACAGTTGTCCATAGACAAGTAAGAGAGGGTAGCATGAAAGCTTTGTAATTTACTAAAAGGTTGCTCAATAATGTGTCAAACCTGGGAGAACTAAAAGTATATGTGACTCAAAGCCATTTACCGCTGACTGCAATTTCCCCTCTATTACTCATAATGCTGAAGATGAGTGCATATGACAGCTTCTGCCTTCTAAAACCACAGGCTAAAATTAGAAAACCCCAATAGGATCCAATTAGAGTTTCCGACATCATTGTATTCTCTTAGATAAGCCCTCATGCTGATGACGGAAAAAGAAAAATAGATAAAACGTAACACTCAAGTCAGACCTTGTTTTTGTTTTCCTGGGGGAGGGGCAGATTTTGATGCTTTGAACAAGGGGTTTCTGTGGAGTAAATTCTTTTTATTGTTTTGAATTTAACTTAATTAATTGGGGGTGACATTGGTTAATAAGAATATTTAAGTTTCAAGCATACAATTCCATAATACATCATTTGTATATTGCATTGTGTGCTCACCACCCAAAGTCAAATCTCCTTCTATCATCGTATATTTAAACGTGAGACAGAAGCAAGGGGTGAGGCAAAAGTTATTAATATTTCAAAGTGATTGAAAGTTAGAATCAATTCTTAGATTTATCTATCTCCATAACATTTTTCACTGGTGTTAAAATCAGGCCAACTCATAAACCTTTTGGTGGGACTTTTACCTATTGAATAAGGTTGAATTAAGAGCTGTAAATGATAAACATAGACAACATCCCGTCATTGGTTCTACTCCCCTCACTAAAAGATTTCTGTTTGAGGAAAGCTCCTCTCTCTTTTAAAGAGCAAGATCCGAGATATAAAAACAGACTATAATCAACTCCCTGGCATATCATAAAAAATCTTCAACAGTTATGGAATTAACACTTTCCTTTTGTCGGGGGTGGTTGGATTTAGTTTTCTTTATATCCCCAGTGACAACGAAATGCTAGAACAAAGTTAGAGTGGCTGTGGACTAGGATTTGTACTTAATCCTTCCTTACCAGGCTTAGATGGCAGGCATGTACTGGGCTAGAAATCAGAGGTCTGGAAGCCTGAAATAATTATAGGGCTGACCACACGTCCTGTTGTGGGAGCCAAGCAGGACTTGAAGTCAGAAGCCCAGGCAGGAATTTCATTCCTTCACTTAGCAATGTTGTACTGACTGGCTACTATGCACCAGATGTTTTTCCAGACAGCTGGGACATTTCAGTGGAAAAACGATTCATGTTTTGGGGCATCCATGCTAGAAATAAGAGACCAGCAACACACACACACACACACACACACACACACACACACACACACACACCATGATAATTGAGTAAATGCTATAGTGTATTAGAAGCTGAGAAATGCTATGGGAGAAAATAGATTTGGGCAATGACCAGAAGTGCCATGGATGCCTGTGGGGTGTGGGTTTCACATCTGAAATAGGGGAGTAAGGGTAGTTCTCATTAGAAAGATGTCACTTGAATGAAAGGCTGGAAGGATGTGAGGATTAGCTTAGCCACATGGATATCTGGGGCAGAACATTCCAAGAGGAGGGGACAGTTAATACAAAGGCCACAAGGTAGAGAGAGTAAGGAGGTAAGTTGCCTAGAGCAGAGAAGGCAAAGAGAAGGAGAGATGACATTACAGACACAAAGTGAAGCGAGTGCAGCCCTCGTGGGCCACTGTAGGCACCTTGGCTTTCAGTCTGAATGAGTTGGGAGCCATTGTGGCTTTACGAGTCCTTTTTTAAATAAAGACTTTAACCCATCAGCTGTGAGACGAACATTTTAAGTGATTACTCTACAGGTCAATAGTTCAATTTCAGAAGTGTTGCTATCTGTACAGAAGGCTTGGATAATTATTTGCTTATTTTATTATGTTTTGATTTTATTTCATTAAAATTAAGTTCTAGCCCTAACACAATTGAGATCAATTGTGTTAGAAATCATATCTGTCATCTTCAACCCTTTGAATGTTCTGGAGAGTTTCTCTCGCCTCCTGAAGCCACCACCTTCCCCCAGAGATTCTGATTTAAGTGACTTTGGGAAGAACTCAGGAATTAGTATTAACAAAACACACAGACACAAAACAAAAACAAAAACAAGAAAAGAAACAAACCTTCTTGGTGATTCTAGCACACTACCAAGATTGAACAATTACATATTAGATATTTTGGAGGCAAAGATTTTTAGCTGATTGAACTGAAACTGCAGATCATGTGTTAATTTAGGATTTAAAAGAATCAAATTTCAAGAATATGTATGAAATTCTCAAAAGATATCATGAGATATTATGTCCAAAAGGAATGATGCAATTAGAGATTTTATAATATTTTCCCTCTATCTAAATAAAACCTCTACTTATAACATGTAAAGCTGTGGGAATTCCCTGCATTTTATTTTACTTATAGCTTCTAAGAGTAAGGATTTGGAATCTCTGAAAATGTACTTCTCTTTAATGGTGACTCCTAAGGACTGAATTGTGTCTCCCCTCCCTACTTCCAGCAAATTCATATTTTGAGGCCCTGACTCCCATTGTGATGGCATTGAGCAATAAGCAAGGTCTTTAGGGGGTAACTAAGGTGGAACGAAGTTATGAAGATGGACCCAAATCTAATAGGACTGGTAGCCTTATAAGAAGAGGAGAGGCCTCTCTGTGCCCATGTCCCAAGGCCGTGTGACACCCAGTGAAGCAAGTGGTCACCTACAAGACAGGTAAAGAACTCTCACCAGAAACCAGATTAGCTAGAACCTTCACCTTTGGACTTCTAGTCTCCAGAATTGTGAGAAAATAGTTTCTGTTGTTTAGTATATGCAGTCTATGCTATTCTGTTACGGCAGCCTTAGCTTACTAATACAGTGACTGAGCCTGCACACTGATGGGCTGGACAGACCTGTGCTGATCCTTAGTTCCCTCCCTGCCGGGCAGCAAGCCCCACTACCCAGACTTCAGCAGTGAGGCAGCCACTCACCTTAGCAAGCATTTCAATTAATTAGCCACATTAAAATAAAAACAAAATACTCGCGTGCAAGTAATGAAGGACTATGCTGACTGTGCAAGCATAAAGGAGAAAGCAAGATAGCTGATAAAGGGAATGAGAACTAATCATTGGAATATCTACATAGCTCTTCCCCTTTCCGTCTATTAGGATGGGCAGGTAAGGGAGAGCCTCCTTGTTATCCCTAAGACATTGCATCATTGTAAGGAAAGCCATCTTATTTCAAGGTGGATTTGACATTTTAAAAATCATTATTGTCATTAGCATCATCATCATCATCATCAGTATCATCGTAGCTATATATTTATCATCTTATGTCATTCTGACAACAATCCTGAAAAAATATGTTATTTTCACCTCTTTTTACACTTGGGAAAAACAAATTTTAGAAAAGGTGAGAAACTTCTCCGTTTGCACTGTTAGTGCATTGTGGTAGCTGGCTTTGAGTCCTAGGCTTGGCTCTGCCCTCCTGCCCTACTCCACTCTACTACGAATGAACACCTGTTCCACGCTCGACGCAGTTCCTGTTAATTGATTCATAAATAAAATATATGTGGTGGCCATTTTTGCTCAATATTTTCTTAAGACAAAATACTCTTGCAGTTTTCACATCTACTATTCCCTATGTATATAAAAACGGACATAGTCACTCTTTCCCCCTTGGCACTAAATGACACAGATGGCACCTGCATGATGACATCAAAGATTAAATGAAATATTTTGCAGACAACACTGGTTAAATTTCGTCTTTTCCCTTGAAAACTACTGTCTGCCTACTCGTTTTGAATAGATTTGATCATTGCCCTCAAAATGGAGCAGCCAAAATCCTACTAACACTCCAATGGGGAAAAGTCCATTCTAGAAAGACCGGATTACCCAGATGGAACAGAGAAATCTGTTACCGGCCTCCAAATATCAACAGTGCATAATTAGCAGCTGCTAAAATAATAGAAGTCAATTGAACAAAAATATGGTATGCTCAGCCATCATTTATCAAATACCTTATGTTTCCAAACACGGCTTTCCTCAATGTCTGAAAAGCCTCCGACGGACATTTCAGCGTGTATCCCTGGGCACCAAACAGGAAATCGACAATCCTTTTTATGACAAACTTCTAAAATGAGGTATTACGACGCCCAAGACGCAGGCACAGACATGACTATTTTACAACTGCCGGATGAAAAAAACACGTTTGTCCAATGCAACCTGTAAGGAGTGCGGTTATCGCAGACGTCAGCAGCCCATCTCCCTGGGAGACAGTGAAACCCCACATTTATCTAAATTATCTCTGCGATATGACAGAGTGATTGCTCACTAATGGTCAGTAACAGTTTTCTTCGTCATTTTCCTAGTCATTACCTCCTCAGAATGAACTCCGGAATAAACTGCTTGCAGTCCGTGACCGGAGAGCTGATTTCTGCCTTAACGCTGGTGGCTGGTTCTCTCGAACGGGAGGACGTGGCTATTGCGTTTCTGACATTTTTGTTTCGTGAGGAAGAATACCTGCCTCACAAAGCCTGATGAACATGGAGATACTTGACATGCACACACATACACACACAACATGCTCTTTGCATTTTCCGGGGTTGTGAATTTTGTCTTTCGTCTGATAAAACGCGTAGTGACTGCATGCTCAGAAGGGGCTGGCGGAGGTATTTGCAGGTGTGTGGGCTCGATTCTTGTGACTTTATCAAGCTATGGTGCAGATTTTCACATTTCAAACCATCCTCCTTTGAGGATACCAATGACACAGTAAAAACGATTGCCTTTAAGAACAGATTCCGTGAATATTTTGTGGCAACAAAACCCCTGGTCCTTTCTGGGGCAGGGCGGGGCGGTGGGGTGGTGGAGGGTTGGTGTGTGTGTGGGGGGGACTAACTCTTTGCTGTATCTGTTTTTCCATCCAATATAAGCTAGATCAGACTTCAAAAAATTAAAACCCCAAGCCAAAAGGAGAATAGTAAAGATGCATGTTTTTTTTCCCCTCCAATAACTGCTCCTGAGTTTTCTTCTTTTTTTTTTCAGTAAAAATTTAAAAATTTATATAAAAATCTGGCTGTACCAGAGAAAGTAAGTCCTTGTGGTTCAAATGGCCAGTTCGCTGGGAAATCCGGTAAAAGAGGCCTAAACAACTAACCAAGACTCAGAACAATAGCTGCAGCAGCCCCACAGGCAGGACAAACTGTGTCTGCGGTGCCCCCTGATTGCCACCTTGCGAAAGATGAAATGAAGTGAATGAAGATGCTATAGAAACAAATGCCTAGGAACAAACATCATGGTGCATGTCTGAGCAGAGGGAGAAGCAAACAGTTCAATGCATGTTCTGAAAGTTTGCAGTAAGCCACTTGGCTTTCGCGAAAGACCGACACCAGTACCTGTTTTCATTACTCCAAAGTAATCAGGAAAGGGTTTTCATTTCTACAAAAAAAAAGGCGGAAAATGAAAACAGCATTCAGCATTGGTTCTGCAGCTAGACCTTATAGAGGCGGCGAGCACCCCTAGAGGTGAGGCCCCGCCAGGCCCCTCCCACCGGACTACACGCAGCATCTCAGCATCCAGCCCAGAGCTTAGAGCAGTGTCTGAGCATCTGTGCTTTATCTCAATTTACCTCGATTTACTTTGTGGGTTTACTTTGTGCATCCATTAGCAAGGTATCCAAAAAAACCTAAGAGAGCTCATAAGGGTGTTATGTTTAGCATACAACTGGACATAATTAAGGGTTTCAGTTGTAGCAAATGAAATAAAGACATTATTTGTGTGTCAAATTTGAGGTTTGGGAATGCTCAGATTTTTTTCATATAAATTAATGGCAATTGCTTCTTTATGTCATTTTGGCTTACAAGAGTTTTCATAGAAACGCTCTACTTTCAGGCAGTGGGGGAATCTTGTCAACTCCTTCCACTCTGGGGTTATCTCACTCACACTGCTTCTCTGGTTGTTTTGACCATTTGTTTGTTCACTTAGAAAGTGACCTATGACATAATTTTCTGGGATGGGCATGCAGATTTCAAACTGCCAATTAAAACTGGCAGCCACTGTGCTTCACTTGCATCTCAAAGGTATTTTATACCCAGAATGACACATATTCCCTCTCAGACTTGTGCTGTAATCCATTAAGTTTCACAAATCAGAAAACTAGAAGTTATCCTAGAATCCATCTCTCCCTTTGCTTTCAAGCCAAACCCAGCCAACTCACAGCAGTCCCCACCTTTTTTAGCACCAGGGACCGGTGCTCCTATGACAATCTAATGTCTGATGATCTGAGGTGGAGCTTGAGGCAGTAATGCTAGCGCTGGGGAGCGGCTGCCGATACAGATGAAGTGTCTCTCGCTGGTCCACCACTTACCTCCTGCTGTGCAACCCGGTTCCTAACAGGACACAACCAGTACCGTACAGGTCCCCAGCCCGGGGTTTGGGATCCATGCTCTAGAATACATTCCTACCTCTGCATGCCTTATACCTCCGCATAGCAGGCCCTCCAATCCCTTTGTAACCTATTCCAACAAACTTTTCATTGGTCTCTCAATTTCCAGTTTCTTCCGTTCCATTTTTCACCCTGCTTTTAATATTTTTTAAATTAAAAACTGAAAAATTACTTTGTCATTCTTCTAATTTAAAATACATACTCCTCTACCCTTAAATGCTCCAAACTCCTTGTCATGGCATTTTATTTAACCCTAACTCAGGCTCTAAATCCCGCTCCAAAAACCTTATGTCATCACCACAGTCATGGTGCAGATTCCAGATATGCTTCATTCCTGTTGTCGCTTTGATCAAAATTGTCCTTTCCTCGCTCCTCCACTTTTATGAATTGTTTAAAAACAAACTTAAATTCCATCTTCTTTGTTTAAATTCTATTCCATCCTTTAATAACCTTACTTAATGCTTTCTCTATTTGTTTTTTTTCTGTTCCCCACGCTTTCCTAGCTCAATTTCCATGCCTGTTATAGCACTTACTGCATTGCATTGTAGTTGTTGGCTTCTATGTTTGTTTCTCTTTCTAGTCTGTCAGCCCCTCGAGGCAGAAACTATTGTTGACTCACCTGTGTGTCTCACTACCTGGCATGACACAGACCTTAATGAAGACATGTGGAATTGAATAACAATAGTCACATTTGATATTCTAACTTGATTTTATATTTTTATTTTAAAACAAGGCATAAATAATTTTTTTAAAAAAACTACTTTTCTCACCTAGTATTTCAACTCTGAAAATAGTATTTCAACTCTGAAAACATTTCATTTTCTATCATAATGATAATAACATATCTTTTGTCTAGTTCAATTACTCAGACAGCAGGAATACTGAGTAGAGGGTGCCTTCTGAACAGCAGAATCACGGATAAGATGCGGGATGTAGCCCAGTGTTTACAGGGCTGTCTGGCAAACCTGTGGCCTAGGACAAGTGTGAGAAGCATAAGGGCAATAAGCCAGTCCACCAGCACTGCTCAGACTTCATGCTGTCCTTTTAAAACATTTTTTTCCTACCTGATATTTTCCGCTGAATCTAGAGTCCTTTGATGTTCATTTGAATGTGATGCAAAATTTGGAGGCGATTTGCTATGGGTATTCATATTATTGCTTCTTGATTAAGGAGAGTTCTCGGCCATATCGGCATTGCTCTAAGAGGCATGGAGAGACCTCATTTCAGAGCGGGGAGCTGAGAATATTGTATGTTACGCTGCACTGAATCAACAAACCCGAGGTCACAATAGAAAGTCAAAAGTTAAAATTCTGAGGAGCATGAGCCCCAGTTATATATAATAAAAGCAGTCTTACCTCAGTGGGTCCTGACAACATGGCTGTATTATCATCCTGCTGATGTTCGAGGTGGTGACAACGAGTCATCAGTGAAAGGTTAAATTACCTCAGTCTATCTCTTTATGAAGCCAAAAAAAAAAAAAAAGGAACATTTTAGGAGGAATTATCCCCAAATGTTATAATTTTAAGAGTCTTGACTTAAAGGAGTAAAGTGCCATTACTTGATGATTTGCTTTTCTTTGATTAGCTTGTTTCCTACTCACACAAAATCAACTGAGGTATTTATTGTATCATTAGACTAGCTCTAAGCTGGTGAGATACCTGAAATTCATTTTTAGATGTAAATGGTTTTAAAGAACATTTTGTTCATCTTTGTGTGGATAAATGGTAGACATACGTTATTATATATGCTTAAAAAACAAACTCTGAAAAACTGCAAAATGTTTAAGATAATTATGTAGTGCAGCTTTCAGTTTCTCCTTATCATGAATATTTACTGTGTCTACTTCTTTGCCTTGCTCCCAGACTAGACAGTACATTATTTGAAGGCAGACTGTGTCTAACTCATCTTGCGTCTTGTGCAGCACCTAAAAGAAATGGCTAACATGGTTAACAGTCTCAAAATTAGTCATGATAAAGCACCCTAAGTAAGAAATCCTAGCCTGGTCATCATATACAGAGCTTAGATTTAAAACTAAGGAGGTCTAACTCTATCTAGAGCACCTAGTGCCGCAAATAGGTGAATTCTTAACACTTCATGAAATAGTGGAGGAAGAAGTGAGCCATGGTTAAAACATGGCCAAATATATTCAGAGTCTAATTTGTTTTTAATAGAACATTCATAATTGATAATCATTTTAGCACCAATATAAATTTTATTTTAAACCTGTATATATCTTGAAATAACATCAACTAAAGTTTTCTTTCTTTCACTAGAGTGTATCCAGAAAAAATGACCGAGGTGATGAAGGCATGAAACCAAGTTATAAAACAATGTTTATTTAGCTAGAAGAAAGTGAACCCAAATGCCATGGTATTTGAAGAACTATCATGCAAAAGAAAAAGAAAAAAAATGTTTGCTGTTTAATTTGATGAAAGTAGAGTTAATAAGTGAACCACATTATAGAGAGGCACAGAAATGTGTGTGTGTGTGTGTGTGTGTGTGTGTGTGTGTGTGAGAGAGAGAGAGAGAGAGAGAGAGAGAGTTGTGAGGGAGAGAGGGGGGGAAAGAAAGAAAAAAAGAAGGAAGGAAGGAAGGAAGGAAGGAAGGAAGGAAGGAAGGAAGGAAGGAAGGAAGGAAGGGAGGGAGGAAGGAAGGAAGGAAGGAAGGAAGAGAAAGTAAGGCTGAAGAGACAGGAAAGTAAGATGAGAGACTGAGAAAGTTGTATTTTCAGACTTTCTATGAAGGACGTTATAAAAATGATTCCTCCATTTATAAAAGATCACACTAGACTACATTTAAAATTCTTTCCAACCCCAGATTCCGTAATTCCATGTTACTCCTCAGAAGGAGTCAATGATTGGCAGAAACAATGACTCAGCTCCAGGAGGAAACTTAATATTAATTTTTTGTTGTTGCAACAAAAAAAAAAAAAGAAGGAAAGGAGAAGGAGGAGGAAGAAGAGGAAGAGGAGAAAGAGAAGTGCATAGGCAATAAGTCTCCTCAAGTGTCCTTCAAACAGCGCCGCATTCTCTGCTATGCCAAAACACGAGTCTGATATTTTCCTTCAGAATTCACTGCAGAGTATGTTGGCCAACTGACACACACTCCCACAAACTCATTTGCACACAAATGACACAATCTGGATCCTGGGAACAGATTCACATTACCTTCTGTGCTGCATGTTGTGGCTTCCACGTTTCATTGCACTGTTTGCATCTGTTATTGGGCCAACAACATGGTTTAAATATCTGTTTGTTGTACAGAGAAACCTTCCCCAGGATTTGGAGTGAGAGTGACTTCACCAGCTTGGAGGATGACAGTTTTAATGCAGCACAAATGATAGGTTACTCCAGGTAACTAAATCACGGATTGGAGATTAGTAACCTATTTAGTTTGGTATGAGCTGTGAGCCTCCCTTATGAGATAATCCTCCTATCCCGGGGCACCAACCCCCATCGCAATAATAATGCGTTTCTATAAGGAGGCAAAGCACATGTCATGGGACAATGAGTCATGTCCCTGATCTGCCCACAAACACTGTATTCTTAGCCCATTTGCTCCTATGACACATTGGCACTATTTTCCCCCTTGTTTAAACATTTGGAGGTCAGAAATCATTAGATGATAAAATAGATCCCATGTCTTTACACAGCCAGAACCTATTTATCTATTGACTGTTACTTGGAGCAGAAGAACAGGCGGTTTGTAAGCCTGCAGGTCCAATATTATAGAATATGACTGAGAAAGGACAATAGTCAACAACCCATGAGCACTCCAAGATCTATCAGAGTCAATGGGCCTGCCCGTCATTCTCCAATGAGCCAAGTCTTAATCTTCCTAAAATAGGCCCGCATCAGGACTTTAATCATCTATCAGCCACATTAGATTGTTTTCTCAGGGTCATTTTTCTCTGGGGGTACACATTCGAGTAAAGAAGGCAGGACAACCTCCTCAACTGATGGCCCAGTGGATTGTCATGTGCATGTAATAGACACGTATATCAATATGGATAGGTAACGAGTGTTGGATGCTTTTTATTTCACAGCTGTGCCATGACTGTGTTGATGACAGAGAACAGCAGTATTTTTTCCTTCTTCATGTAATTAGAAAATGCAGATGAACCATGTTGCTGTCAACCTTTATGTTAGCACAGAGCTAATGGACTGGGGAGTGAGAATGTTGAAAACTACCTGAAAAGTTAGATGCTTGTATCTCAGAAAAACCGGGACATTATAACTCTGGTACATTAAATATTTTAGAGAATTAAATGAGAGTAGAATCGTATGAGAGGTTGTCTTTTATTAATTGGGAACTAGGGGCCAGCCACTGGAAAAAAAAAAAAAAGGCACACTTCAGTAGGAAAGAGAGAAGGCAACCTGATACCTTGCAAATTTTTTAAGTAACATCTATGAGAGGTAGAAACTCTCCAGAGCCCAAGATGGTAAAATGCCATTTGGTTGATTCAATTAGACTCAAACAATTTTTACTCTATTTAAGCTTATGGTAAAACCTGTAGTATTATTTAAAGAACGGTTTATTTAAATTAAATGCTGAAATTATTTAAAATATTGAAATTTTAAAATAATGTACAATAAATATTTACTTTCTATTTTAAATCATGAAATATTAAAAATTTACAGATAATACATATAACAGACACTCATGGACCCCCCTCCACCCAGATTAAGTAAATGTAAACATTTTGCCATATATTTTTTTTCACATCTACCCTTTAAAGACATAAAACATTGCAGTCAAATCCCAATAACTTCACAGGTTTCTTCCTCTCTAGAGGTTATCCTTATGCTCTAGAAGTGCATATCATTTTCATGTGTGCTTTTATATTTTTTGCATATGTATGTATCCTTTAGTAATAGAAAGAAAAATAAAAATAGTTTGGCTTTTTAACCTTTGAATAATGATATCATATTCTAATACTTCCCGGCAACTTGCCTCTTCACTCATTAATATGTAGAGTGATACCTTTTGGAACCTGTCATTTCTCGCCATTCATATTAATTGCTCTCCAGAACCCCAGTTTAATTTTCCATCTCTCTGGGAAAGGAGGTTACTACGCCCTGCACATGCTCTCTGGAGCTCTAGCGTGCGAGTCTACCCATGAGTGGCGCTGGTCATGGCAGGCTATGTCTGCATAGCTTCCCCTTGACCAGGGACAGCTAAACGGCTCTCAAAGTTTACAGTCCTACTGAACATTAGAGAAAAAAATGACCTCCTTTTACAAACCTTATATCTCCTGGTTTTAATTAGCAGTTTTGTAATTACCTGTGGGGTTAAGGGTGTTGGCCATCTGATTTCCTTTTTAGGGAATCACCTTGTCAATTTTTTTGCCCTTTTTTGGAAACAGGGGGAAGCAGTTGGTTCCTTTTCTTATTTATAGGTAGAAGTTCTTTACATAGGCTGGAAATCTACCCTTTATCTTCTACGAGTGTTACCTATAACTTCCTTTCTCTTTTAAACTTTCTTCAGGTGTCACTTGTCTAACGAAAATTGAAAACTGTAATGTAGCCTTTATTTTGTGATTTTTATTTTTTTCTCTTATTCAATAAATCTTATTTTACTGAATAATAAAATCTTATTTTACTAGTACTAAAGTTATGTTATTCTACATTTCTCTCATAAGTTATAAAGTTTTTCACTTGATACTTTGGTTCATTGCTTACTAGTTGTGTGACCCTAGGCAAATAACTTTGACTTCTTCACCTGAGTTTCTTTATTTGTAGAAGAGAATAGTAATAGTACCTACTTCATAGGGTCGTTGTAAGAATAAACTGAGTCAATATATACAAAGCACTTAAAACTGTGCCTTGAATATAGTAAAGGCTACAAAAATGTTGGCTGTTATTACTATTACAAGTAGTAGTATTAAAACAATAATAAAAGTAGTTAAAATATGCTAAGGTCTGTGTCATGTTTAAAAGAAGCACAGAAGTATTATATGATTATAGACTGTTAGAAATAATTACAGTATGATACATCAAAAAACATGTAAATTAAGATAGATACAAAGTTTAAATGTAAATTGAGTAAGTTTGACTTTGGAAAAAGATTATGAAATTAGATAAAGATGAACATCTACAGACTATGATACAGAAAAGTTTAAAGCAATTGGATGAAAGAGGTAAACTATAAAAATGTTAACCTAAAGAAACTTGCCTAGCAATAGTTATATCATGCAAAAGATGATCAAACTAAAAGTTATTAATAAGGACAAAAAAGAATGCTATATAAAAATAAAAATCTATACCAGAGGGGAGAGGGAAGGGGGAAGGTAGATGGGATAAAGGGGGTCAAATATGTGGTGACAGAAAGAAATCTAACTATGGGAGGTGAACACAGTGTAAATATGTATATATGCCTTACTGTTAAAGTGTACAGCTGAAACTTATTCGATTTTGTTAACCAATGTCACCATAAAAAAAAAAACTACCAAGAAGATAATATAATCATGAACTTGACTACTCTAAGTACTTAGCTTTAAAATATACAAAACAAACCCTGACAATATTATTAGGAGAAAATAATTATAACAATGGTGTGAAATTTTTATCAGAAACTGAGAGACAAAGCACAAAATGTTTAAAAAGTCTTTTAGAAAGTTTAGACAACAAATAAGTAAGACCATCCAATCCTATCACTGTCAGTAATGTAGATGTATATCTTTTAAATAGAGACTATTTATAGGTTTTGAACATACAATGAATGTTTATAAAATCTAACCATGTATATGTCGCAGTTTCAATAAATTTCAAAGAGTTGATATTACACAAATATATTCTCTGGCCACAATTTGAAATACTTTTTTTAAAATGTAGGCTTAAAAACCCAAAAATATACTACTAAGTAACTCATGTTTAAAGAGAAACAAAATATATTAGAACTAAACCACGGCAAAAAAATTATATTAAATAAATAAATAAATAAATATGTGAGATGCACCTAACACAGTATGCAAAGATAAATTTATAGTCTTAAATGTATTTGCTTTAAAAAAATAGAAAAAAAATTGGAAATGTTAGATAAACAATCACCCCATAAACTAGGGTAAGAATATAGTAAACCTGAATAAATTTTAAAGAAGACAAAGAAGAAAAGCAGAAATTCATCAATAAAAACTAAAGCAGAAAGAAGTAAAAAAACTAACCTTTTCTCTCACAGCTTGTTCTAAATTAAGTGGAAGATTCCTTGTGATGAGACTTTATTTCCCTAATTCATTTTGCAAAAGCATCTTAATATGCCCTTTTTTACAATTTTTTACTTTTCCGACTCTACTTAGCCCCTTGCTTGCCACTTCCAGATTCCCTCATTCTCCTTGAAAAATTGTATCACTTCTCTAACAAATCAAAGATGAGTTTATTTCACGCTGGGTTCTTCTCCATAGTGCAATAGTTATTACTAATGGAACTCTGCCCTTACCACTTTAGCGTCTAGTTTTGTCTTTGACAGTGGACTCTGTGACTCTTCATTCAACTTAAATTCCTTCGCCTCTCCTTGGTGCCAAACCCAATCCAGATAAGTCCTCAGCCCTTGCATCCTGTTTCCATAGTTACAAACGGTGGGCTGTAGTCTCATCTCGCGGGATGTACCAACACTGGAGCTCATTCTCCTTGCAGGCGTTTTCTCTCTCATTTCTTCACACCCAAATTTGACTTCACCTCATAAAGACCATCTTATGCATCATGGTTTGGAGTTACAGCTGTCTCCTAAAGTTGCCTAGGATGAAATTTATGGTTTTTACATTCAATTCTCTGTGATTTTTAGAATGATTTAGAAAAGGAGAAGATGGCAACATTATTTTTGGTGTGCCATTTTAAAGTGGAATTTAAGATTTATTTTTAAGATTAAATTCACTAACGATACAGAATCAAAATCAAATCTAAAAGCTCAACGACCTTGGTTTAACTGAAATTACAATGCTGAATCTTATTAGCATCAAATAGGATTAAATCACCCCTTCCAGTGGCCATATGCAGATCAGATAGTACCATATAGAATAGCCTGAATGTTTTAAGTTTGTTTCACAGAAAATATCACTAAGGTTTGCCATGGGAGCATCTTTTTCAGCTGGAATTACTTGTAGGACATTACTCTTCCCATTGTAAGGGCTTAAAATGACCCATAGCAAAAAAAGAACAGAACTGCAGAAAAAACAGCCGGCAGCTTCATGCACCTCTCCCTGGTGTTCACTCTTACAGGTAGAAAGAAGTTTTCAAAACATACTTGAGGGAAGCAGGGCTTCCCTATGATTAATTTTCTGAGATTAGTCAAGGGGGCCCCAAACCGAGTGTATTTTACTACAAAGGCCATATAGGGCACATAGGCAGGGATGGAGATTGAGAAAAACCAAGCAGAATAAAATTTTGATGCTCCAAGTAAACACCAGGAAAAGAAAAAACCTTTTTATTTAATTTAGTCACACCAAGGCTAGTTGCTGCTTTGAGTGTGCCAGATTTCACAAGTAATTTTTCTGTTTATAATCTTACGGGTTCATTTCTTTATCCATTCACTCATTTGTTCACCAAACATTTTTTGTGCTGAGAATAATAAGTTACCATCAATGAATAAAGCAGAAGGAATTTTTCATCCAAATCGACTTCCCCTTACAGATTTAAACCTCTAGACTTGAAAGCAGCCTTAATTCTCCAAACCAGCCTCTGGGGAACAACACATTATACCTGTTTAAGCAGAACATTTTATAAAATCAATAATAAATCTGTCATTAAATATAACATTAAGAGTAGGGATGGTGTCCTGTGTCCCTTCTTCTCTGACCAACACGCAGTGTCATTGTGTACATAGTACATTCTCCATGAATATTTGTTAAAAGAAAAAAGTGTATATATATATACATATATATATACACACACACATACATATATATATGATATATATATCATAGTTTATCATGCTGCATAGCAACCTCTATTAATTTGAATAAGGAATTACTATATAAGAAATATTGCTAAGACAAGTTATAGTTTCATTAGCAAAATAAATAAATAAATAAATACATAAATACATAAATAAATACATAAATAAATAAAGCAAATAGTACACCTAAAAGGCTAAGGGAGGTAATTATGCCTCCATATAGGTGTCAGGGTGACATTACTCACTTACTAGCAAAATTAGTTATTTGTCACATTGAAGGAAACCAAATATTTCCTTATTTTCCAGGGACTGGACAATAAACTTTCTTCCATAAATGCTTTGGAACTATAAAAATTCCTCATTACTTCAAAGTGCCAGAATTTTCTGGAAACCAATTCAAATAGCCTTGCCTGTCAGCAAGGTGACAGAACACATTTGCTTGTTCAAATGCCCTAGATACTAATATCAGCTAGAAATGGCACTGCTAAAGCCACTGGCACAAAAATCCTAATTAAAGAGTCCACTGAAAACAAAACTGATGAATATATTACTTTTTATCTTGGGCTTTACTAAGAATTTCTGGTTTCTAACTTTGAAATATGTTGTTGTAATAAAAGCTCTTGGTGGAAAGCAAAACAAAACAAACAAACAAGGAATAAAACAGCCAGAAAAGGGTGAAATAAAATACAGTAAGAAGAGGTTTTTGGAACAATATAAGGAAGTCTCAAAAAAAATGAAATTAAGTTGAGTTTCATGAAAATTGTACTTAAAATTTAGAAAGTTAGGAACAAAATTTGTCTCTTTCTCTTCCTTATCTTTTCCTCTCTCTGCTTCTCTGTTTGTGGGTTTCTCTGGCCAGGTGGCCTCCTCTCCTCTGCTCTCTGCCTCTCTGCTTCTCTCTGCAATTTCATCTCTGCACTTCCTCTTACTATGATTCCTTCACTGTAAGTGGTGTGGTTTGCTATGGTGTGGTTGATATGAGGTTAATTATTACTTATCAAAGTCTCCTGATCAAAGCAGTTTTGGATTTGAAGAAAATTCTATGTCTTGCCACATCCTACTCTATCACATTATATGCTTATAAAACATATAAGCTGGAGTTTATGGTTTTATTTTATTTTTCAGTCATCTCATTTTAAGGCTTCTATTGTCCAACATGATGAAATCATAAATATACATACTAGTTGATTTTTTTAAAATCCCCCCAAAAGAAAAAAAAGTTCAGGGATATCTTAAATAACCCACTTTTCCAATTTTTTCTAAAGTGTATAGATTACTATACATAGAATTGCCTGGGACAAAACCTTACAGTAATCTTGAGAATCTGTCCAGCACCTCTGCATAGCTACACCCAGACTCTTTCAAAATCACAGACACACACAGCCTTTGGAGGAGAAAATGCCATTATTTTCAAGGCCAGATGAAAGACAATGAATTTCAATTGAGGCCAATAACATTCATGTGAGACCTAAGAGAGATCCTCCAAAAGTACTTATTTATGTCTAATGCTAGAATTCCTTGGAAGCCTTCATCCTGAGGAACAGAAGTGGTTCCATGAATTAGTCCAACTCTTGCTTTTAAGACATATCAGTATGTTCTAGCTCCCTGTTTTCGTTCTGTCTGTCTAGAATGTTCTCCCTCAACCTCTCTTCCTCTCTCACTCTTTGCCTTCGCCGCCTTGGGACAGATGTCCAATCCAGTCAGGACTGGTCCCCTCCTGAGCCCTCATAACAAACATCATTTTCAAAACTGTAATTATTCTTTGCTAACTGGCCATCCCCTTATGTCCCCAGAGTCCGTGCCTTGTACACACCGGAGCGGCACCTCCACGTACCAGGCACAGAATGTGTTTGTGATTCTCTCCCCTTTGGAGAAAGGAATTAAATGCACGCTCACTGTGTTCCAGCTTAGCTGTCATGTATTTGTTTTGTAGAGGTTCAGAATGAGCCACCCTAAGATGTACCTCAGTGGTATGTACACTATTTTGAGCTAAAGGCAACTGAGACCTTGCAGGCTCAAGAAAGACTTCTTTCCCCTCTTAACTATCCTGAAGAATTTAAATTAGGGGTCTGGCCCATAATTAGAGTTACAACCAGAAATAACTTTTGACCTATCACTATGGTAGGGCAAACTAATAATTCCTGAATATATGCTCTTCCTGAAGTGACCCTATGAATCCTCAAGGTGCCTTCCTCATCTCTAGCCCAGAATGTCATGTATACTTCAATTTCCCTTTCTGCCTGTGACTCTCTCGTGTATGTGAGGTTCCCATACATGTGTATGTGATTAAAATTGGTCATTTTCTCTTGGTAATCTGTCTCCTGTTTATTGCATTATTAGACCAACTGAAAGAACCTCGAAGATAGAGTTAAGTTTCATCGGCCCCCACAGTTTAAAGCATATAATGAATCAAAGACACCTGGCCAGAAAAGTTTTAATCAGACGACAGTAGAGTCTAGTGATTAAGGCAGACACTCTACAGGTGAACTTCCTGAGTTTAACTCTTACTAATTCACTTACTAGCATTGTGAACTTGAGCAAATTGCTTAACCTTTCTGTGTCTCAATGTCTTTATCTATAAACTGGGGAAATGATTATACCCATCTTCCACTGAGCTTTCTAAATCACAATTCTGATTGTGTCTCTTCCTTTGAAACAAAAAAGTCAGTTCTTCTACAAGGCAGCAATGGCCCTTCCTGAGCTTTGCCTGGCTCTCTCTCAGCTCCATGTCCCGCCCCTGTGTATGGATTCGCAAGTATTCATTCATTCGATAAGTATGTAGGGCATGCCAGCTAGGGCCACATATTGTCAGGCATTTAGCAGTGCCAGCAGGTGGCAGGCAGCTATGCCACGTGGTAGGTCTGGTTTGGATTACATCATTGCATAGAGGCCTGACCCATAATAAGAAAAAGACAAAAGTCAAAAAGAAAGACACACTATGTCATATGGTGGGGGTGGGGGGAATGCTCTGAAGACAAATAAAGCAGGTAAGGGTTAAGAGAGGCTGGTGAGGAAGGCAGGCATTTGCTTCTATATTGTGTGGTCAGTGAAGCATCCTAATAACATTAAATTTGAACAGAGGCCTGAAGCAGGCAAGGCCAGAAGGGAGTTCTGCAGAACCTTCAGGGCAGAGGAAGGGCTGTGAAAGACCCAAGGCAAGAGGGTGGCTGCTGAGTTTGAGGATGAGAAAGAGGCCAAGAGGAATGGACTTTGGGAAGCAAAGGGAAGAAACGGAAAATGAAGTCAGTGAGGCAAGAAAGGCTAGTTAACGTGGGGCCACCCAGGCTATGGAGAGAACTTTGGATTTTGTTTGCTTTGAATGAGGAGCAGCATCCTCTGGCCTGGCTTTTAACTGGTCCGTGTTGCTGCTGTGTTGAGAATAACCAGAGGATGTAAGGGCAGAACAGAGACCCATCAGAAGTGACTGCTTTACCCAGACTCAAGATACACTTTCATGGCCCCTGGGCTCCATGCTTCTAGAGAGCAGGCTCCGTATCTCATTTTTCCATATTTCTTTCCAGCTCCTAGGACACAGCCCTTCATGGAGCAGATATCTGGTAACTATCTGTTAAATAAATGAATGCTTCTATGACATTGAAAATGTGTTTCTACCCAGAATCACCTTTCTGCCTGGTGGAAGATTCATCCTTTTAAAATCAGACATCATTGCTTCAGCCACCTAGTTAAGAGTCTCTGGGTTAGATGTGGGAAACTAGTCTTTTCTGAAAGCTCACAAGGTGATTCCGATATGTCACTAGGGTTGCACAGGAAACCACAAGGAGGTAACTAGGAGAGGCCAGTTCTCAAAATGTGTCTGACTCAGAGCCCAGAGAGAGGCAGCATGGGAGTTATTCAGGTCAAGTTCAGAACCCTTTCCCTGGAAAGCAGTCAGGGTAACATTTACTTTGCCAGGCTATTCAGTCAGCTCTGCCAATAGCCACTGCTCCTTTGCCAGAATGAGAATCGGTTACGTCAGGCGAATGGAGAGAAGGCCAAGTTCATTGCCTCAAATCTCCCAGGGATAAGGTGGTAATTAAGTAGGAGTAAAAACGTGGGCTAGGAAAAAATGTTTTTGTAAAGCAATGGAATTAAAGCAGGTGAATATAATTCTTATTTCTGTTACCTTAAATTTATGAGGTCTCTGCCTTGGTATAATTTAAGTAAATATTTCTCTCTTAGAATTTGAAGTACATTTTTGGAATGTCATGCATAGGACTTGAAGCTTTTTCGTGTTTGTCAGAGCAAAGCTTGAGGACTGCCTGCACCAATGTCACCAGGTCCTTCATAAAATACACATTCCTAAACCTCGCCCCAGGTAAATGAATAAAAGCCCCTGGGTGGCTTGAGAATCTGTATTTTAATTAGCTTCAGTTATGTCTGTGTGCTCAGGGTCTTTTCAAATAGTTGTCCTCTCAATAAATTGTCTTTTTTAAAAAAACAATGCAAGAGGTATCAGAAGACAGTCTGTCGGTCTGTCATTTTCAGAGCACCAAGAAAAGTGTGTGTGAATGACAGCCCTTTGCTCCAGGGCTCCTGGCTTCGAAGGAATGTGGCAGTTCAGTGCAGGCAGAGGCCCAGTGGGGGTGGCAGCCCAGACAGGATCTGAAATGGGGCTCCTCCTGCTCCCATGATGTCCCATTTTAATGGTCCACAGCTTTTTGTTCCAGAGAGTGTTACTGTTTCACAGAGGAACAAAAATCTGTGCTGCACGACTTAGTAATGTAGGGAGGAGGCGAGAGAACTGAAATATTAAATCAAGCTGCATTCAGAGACTGCAATATGCTGATGAGCCCTGCAGCCAGACCACAGGAAAGGTTTCTGCTGGGATCGCTAACAACCCATCTCCCTGTACCGTGAAGGGAAAACAGGAAAACAGAGTCTTTAAGTCCTGCCCTACACAAAATGAAATCAATCATTCCCTATGGCTAAACCATGGAGAACCTGTGGATCAAGGCTTGGGAACTGCCAGCAGGCCCTTCTCATTACATATTCTTACCTTTTCATGGTGCATACTTTTATGTGTCCTCACTGTATGTCCATACCAAAGGAAAAAGGGTAAACAAAGTCTTTAAATTGTAACTCACAGGAACTGAAGAATGATGTATAAACTGAATTCCCTGAACACTTGCAAACACTCAGGGACCCTCTCAGTCTCTCTCAGTGCCTTTACTCTGTCTCTCTCACTGTCTCCCTCTCTCTCTATCGTCTCTGTCTTTCTGAGTCTCTCTAAGGCTCTCTCATACTCTGCCTCTGAGAGGAGACCACACTCTGTCTATGGAGCATCACCCCTTCTCCAACAAACTTTCCTTTGACTCTAACTCTGGAGTGTGTTTGATTTCTTTCCTGCGCTCCACCAAGAACCCTTTTCTCTCAGGTGTCACAGAATTGCTTGCTGGAGAAAACTCTCACATTCTAGTATAAGAAGTATTTCGATGTGGAGCATTCTGAGTGTGAAAGAAATCATCAAGAATCCTGAATATTTAAAATCATAAAGTACAAAACATGGCAGACCTGAAAAAACAATAAGCTGAACATCTAAAACTGAACAAAAAACACTTAGAGAAATAAAGTAGCTACCTCTTGCAGCTGCAGGAGCTCCTTGTAGGAGGAGGGGAGGAGGAGAAGGTGTGGCAGCTTCCCTGATCAGCCTGCCTGGAAGTGCCAGAACTTCTAGCAGCTGGCAGCAGGTCTCAGTCATCAGGGCAGAAAGCAGAGAAGCGGGACAGGACAGCAGAGAAATAACAGTTGATTTTTACTGGCCCTGGTTGCAAAACCAAAGCTGAGCTGCAGCCCCCAACCCTCAACCCAGAGAACCCCTCCTGCCATACCGTCCAAGATCGAACACCATGGAGCCTCAAGGGAATCTGAGCAAACACTACTGAAACTGTTGCTAACACTGACAGAGACTGAAACTGAGAGCAACAAGTGCGATTAAATATCTACAAGAAAATAAAAAAGACATTTAGGCTTTATATTAAGCAGGGATCCAAGAGGCTTAGATGCCACTTACTGGAAACCTTTTCTCTCTCAGTGCAGGGCTTGAGTTCCCCCACTCAAGGGAATTTGCCTGGTCCTGCATCATTAGCATCACTTTGGATGAAATGATCTTGCTTGACTTGGGGAGACCTGCAGGTGTTCCCTGGGAAGGCTTCAGAAATCACAACACAACCAAAAGGCAGGATGAGGTAAAGTCACTTTATGGACAATCTGATCAAGAGGGGTGTAGACAGCAGCTGAGTGAAATAATTCAAAGCCACAAAGCTAGTCATTCTCTAACCAAGTATATGTCAGAAACTGCAAAGATTTTCTTCTTACTAAGAAAAACCCCTATTGTTCCATAGACTGACCCTGCTCTCCAGAAGTGAGGAGAAGCAGCAGAAGTAACGAGAAGGGTTAAGGTCTCCTGCCCATCACTCTCTGGCAGAGACCCAAGGAGGAACGGAAACAGCCTTGTCTTAAAAAAAAAATAAAAGGGGCATTTTTTGTCATACAAACCACACATGAATTCCTATGGATCGGTTTTATAAGGTTTTAGAATTGAATCCACAGACAGAAGAATAACAATGACTTGGTTATAATGAGTGTGACAGAAAAAGGAATAGCTCATGCTCTGCCCCTGGTCACCTGAGATCACGTCCAGAGGCTGGGATGGCAAACAACTCCACTAACCAGGAAAATGGCCAGTTGTAAGCATGAGTATCACGTTTTACAAGCTTCAGATTCCCAGCCTTGAGTCGGCACTTACTGAATACCCGTGGATCTGACTTGTACAGCCATTGGCAACAAGACAGAGCTCCCTTTTCAGTCAGCCAGCTGCTGTCTGTTTTCCACAGACTGCTTGTCAGGATCTGTTCTGTGATAGACGTAGCTGCACAATATTTGGTGCCAAGAATTGATTTGAAACCAAATGAAAAAGGACCAAACAGGTGGTAAATATCCAGGTGTTTCTGGAGTTACACTGATATCGCTCTTGTCATCATCGGAAAGAAGGAAACTTGAGATCAAAGAGTAAGTGGCTCATAAAGAGGTCATATGCTGGAACGGAAAGCAGGAGGAGTCAAAATTAATCCAATCTGAGTATTTAAATAGACTTTTAAAAATTACACGCAGAAAGTCTAAAGAGCATATGGGATATCCTCGTATAACTTTTATTGATAGTTTAAATTGTTTAATGAGTGCAAGTCTTCCTTTAAGATGAAATGCATCAAAGGATAAACAGATGGCTGCCAAGCAAGTACATTCATCCAGTGTCCTGGAACACTACTTCTAATGTTAGACACGCAAGCAGAATGCCTGCTTGTTTAGTGAACCCAACTGTTTTTATCCACTATATAACAAGTGGCAGTGATAACTGATTCAGAGTTGGTTCTGAAAACAGTCAATCTACACACTGTTGCTGGCCTATTGTGGCATTTATGTTTATTGCTAACCCATATTCTCTTACAGGCAAATATAATCATCCTTTATTATGTAGATAGCAAGTGTCTAGATCTGCAAAATCAGCAATAGCTTCATTCAGCACACAATGTTAGGAATGTATATGCATATGCTCAAATTGAGAATTAAAGACCAACAATTTCATCAAGGGCCAGAGCATTTATACTGGTGGTTGTTTAAAATGGAATTGCAAAAACATAGTAAGCTCTGAACTCTGTGGCTCCTCTTTCATCAGGCAATCACCTGATCTCCAGTTCATCCTTCTCTCTCTTGCCTAGAAGTTGCCAGTGAAAGCAGCAGGTCTGGGGACATCAGAAAGGAGGAAGCACGCTGACAGAGTAAAATGCATATGTGACCCGAACAGAGGATGCTCCAAAGAGGAAAGGCAGGGACTTCTAATCATAATAATAATCAAGATAGATCATGAGACTTGGAAATGAGGACACATATCAATGCAAAAATATACAGACTAGAGTATGAAGATATTTTCTTATAAAATTAATGTTCCAAATATGCAGAATATAAATTGAATTGTTCTTTAAAGGAGAGTTAGGGAAGACTTGCTGACACTCAGACTCATAAGGTATTCTTTTTAAGGCATTTGTAGACTAGAGGATAATGATGTCTTTCCTAGTTCCAGTTGTGGCACAGTCAAAATAAATAATAATAAAATAAGGCATAAAAGTGAAAGAAATAAAAATCCCAATAAGCATAATAAAAAATTGAAAAGAAAATAGAAGGTGATTTGGGAAAAATGACAACATTTACTTTATATAAATGTGGTTTTTGTTTTAGGGGGATTAATGTTTAAAGAAAGAAAAAGGTGCCAATGAAAATTATATGATAGGTAAGTGAGGGTAAAAAGAAAGAAAACACTTGGAAATGGTTTCAATTAAATAAATAAACCAAGATCTAAAATAATACTGACCATTACTTGACAATTTGAAATGAAAAAGAAATCAAGGGAATTATCTTGGTCTGTTTCCCTTCTTTGTTTTATAGTTATATTCTTTAAAAATTGATTCATTATGATCATGGAATTAAGGAATTATGTGACATAAATAAAATGAAAATAAGGCAAATATTGACCCACTTCTTGGCTCATAGATGATTTTTTCCTATAACTTCACATGGTGGAAGGGGCAGGAACATTCTCTGGGGTCTCTTTTATGAGGGTAATAACCCCATTCATGACCTAATCACCTCCCAAGGCCCCTCCTACAAACACCATCACATTGGGTATTAGATTTCAACATTTGTATTTTAGGAGGACACAAACGTTCAGTTTAAAGCAGTATCCATCAGCTTCCTATGTGTGACATATATTATCGTAGTGTTCTACCTTTACAAGGCTGGTAATATAAAAAATTGTCATGGGAATTTCTCAAAGTTGGAATTTTTTATGGAGTCAGAAGCTATCACTCACATAGTAACTACAATAGATGGCAATCTATATTTTCTGAGATTCTTTTAGCAGATTTGCTGGGAATACAAAAAGAACCTGTAGAAATAATTCACATTTTAAAAAAATTACATTAATAAAAATTACTGTTAGTAGTCAAAGAAATGTAAATTATAATTTTTCTCTTATCAAGTTGATAGATATTTTTTCAAAGATGATTTAAAGTTGGTGAGCATTTAATAAAATCGATCTCACCCCCAGTGACTGCTGGAGAGAGAAAAAAATATCATTTGATCTGGTAATTCCATTGATAAAAATTGTTCCAAGGAAATAATTATAGATGTACAATGACATCTACCATAGTTTTATTTATGAGTGAAACATAGAAATAACCTAAGTATTTAATAGTAGAAGGTTAATCAAACAAGTTATGATGAATTTATACAATGGAACACTATGTTGCTGTTCAAAATATGCCTTTTTAATACTTAAAGATGTTGGAAAATACTATCTGTGTATTTTTAAATGAAAAAAGCACATCACAAAACAGTATACTGAACACGATCCCTATTTTGTTTTAAAAAATACACACAAGTGTACATAAACACATAGAAAAGAACCAGAAAACTGGGAGGAAATACATCACCAGTATTAATGGTTGTTATCTCCGATTGATGAGATTACAGGTAATTTTGATACTTCTGATTACTTATAAATACTTTTTCAAAGTTTCTACAAAGATCAGATATTACTTTTATAATCAGAAACAATACATATGATTTAAAATATTTTTCTACTCAGAAAGACGGTCAATATTATTTCTTAAAGGAGCTGAGAAAAGGAGCTGTCCCATACTAGTGCTGAATTATATGATCCCTTAGGTGTTCCCACAGGAATTTTGCAGGAGCTCGTCCCCCTGGGCCTCACAGAACGTAGCTGTCTTCACTAGACAGGAGCACTATTCAAGCAAGGAGCACTATTCAATACTTTATATTGACTGAGAAGTCTGCTTTTTGGGTCTTGAAACTTTGTCAAATGTCAATGTCATTTAGAGATAGAAGTAAATAATGAATAAATAAATGAATGAATGTTCATCTCAGAATGCTAACGTGACATTACATCTGAAAAACAGAAGCCTGTGTAACCAGGAAACTAAACAGAGTCCTCTCTTTTATATGATGTACTAGGGTGCAGAACCAGGAGATGGGCTTTAAAATAATCAATTTGAATTAAGTAATGAAAAAAAGTTCACTCTTCTTATACTTGTTTATTCTAATTCATCTTGATTTTTAATTCATGATTCTCTGCAAAGGCTTTTGCTTACATCAGGTAAGTCAGAAGAAGGAGAGAGAAAAAAAAAACTCCGAGCACATCATCAACTAATCAAATATCAGGTTGTCCTGACTCTCACTTTCATTAAATCCAGATATCTCTAAGGCTGATGATGCCAAATAGGTATAAACTATAGAATCACAAGACCAGAAAGACTTCACAGACTGTCTCACTCAATCAGCATCTTTTACAGATGAAGGAACAGACCCCCGCAGAGGTGAAGAACCTCGTACGAGATCACACACTAATTTAACAGCAATCAACATGAGAATTCTGATCTTCTGACTTCCAAGCCACTCTCATTCCACTACAATGTACTGTTTTTCAGTGAGAAATGTCTCATTTGATCTGTTTCATTTATATACCTAGTCATTAAATATCTCCACTGACCATACCGAATGAGCCTGGGTGGCAGTCACAGGAAGTCACATGTACCCTAAAGATTCCATCTTTCTGTGCAAGGTATTTTTATGCACTCTAATAGGTTATTTTCACGTTAAGCGTTATAAAACACCTTTTAGAGTTAATTCTAAAGAACTTAAAAATTATTTTCCAACATGACCTATGCCATCAAAATCCTGATATATTTAAGTAATATTTTATAGAGGGGTCATGACTTTTTTCAGCTGAAAGCCAAAGTCTTTTAATAGATGTCAAATGTTGATTAAATGGGATTTTTGGAGACTGGTGTGAGAGATCATAAATATATACAAAGCTAAGACACATCCAGGTAGTGAATCAACCAAATCTCAATGTAGAAATATTTTTACGTGGAAGGGCAGATATAAGAATACAATTTGTCTAAGAATAGCTATCATCTCTTGAGCATGTTCACTGTGCTAGCGTTGATACATACCTTCTTAACAACAGGATGAGCTAAGTAAAATTAATTTCCAGACTTTACAGATAGGAAAACTGAGTCCCAGAGGTGTTAAGTAGGTTGAAGAGGGCAGAACCAGAATTTTAAGCTGAGATAGCTTGGCTCAATAGGCCATGCTCTCAACAACGTTGAGGAGAAATATGGCTTAGGAAGAGAGAGAAAAGGAGTAGCTGAGAATTTTAAGAACAAAGCCCTAAACATGGCTCTCAGTAGAATCCTCTTTTTTGTTTTTAAGTCTGGAGAATAAGTCAGGGTTAAATGCACTTATCATGGATTCCTAAATTTTGGTTTTGTTAGTTTTTTCTGGACAATGTGAAAGCATCTGCTTTGATGAGGTTATGAGTACAGTCAATTCACTATAGGAAGGTCTTTTTAATTTGAGGGATTATTGAGGAAACCACATGGGAAAGAAGTGGAAGACCACACAGAAGAATCTTCACAGTTTTTTCTTTCAATGCCTCAGAATCCAATGGAGGAGATGGGCACATATGCCTCTGATGATAACAAGGACAATATAATCACCATTATTAATTGATAGCATACAATGCTCAGAGGTTTTCTTGAGTGCTGTATGTCATCCAGTCACCTGCATTTTGAAGATGAAGAGATGGTGGTCATCTCTCTACACAAAGATACTAGCTAAGTTTTCTAGAACCGTGCTGGCTGAGCCTATGAAGTTTAAGGTAGTAAATTTAAATTGTATCATTTTCAATGGCAACGACTTAATCTTAATAAACATAGCACATTAGTTTTTCCTGAAGGGCATCAATAATAGCTATGCTTTTTCATCCTCTCCTGTCCATATTTCCTGAGAGCTTTGTCACACTGGTGAGTGTTTTGGCAACATTTGTGTAAATGTGGTTGTAATAACATGGTTATAACTCCCTGAGTTTCTTCTCAGCTTTCCCCAGGTGCAGACTGTTAGCACTGGGCAGATATGAATTTCGATCTCCTGGCCAAAGACAAGACTCACAAGAGAAATCAGGATTTCTAGAAACTTCGACTTGGAAGGAATCCCCATTCGTTCAACAGAAATGTTGAGTGTCTACCAAGTACATCACTGGGATACAGCGATGAAGAACTCACAGTTCCTGCCAGTGTGTGGTGCTGTAGCTGCTCTGGTGAACTTTCTGGAATTTTACAAGCTGACAGCCAGCACGTTGGTAGCTGTGGAGTATTTCACTGCAGAGATGGACAAATTTGAAGAACTGGTTAACATTTATCGGCATATTTGTGGTTCCCGTCCTCATAAGACTTATGCTCTAGTGGGGAAGGAATTTATAGCATAGCTATTACATATAACATAATAACACATGACATAATCTGTTATAATTATAGAATAATTAGAAGTATGATGAGTAGTAGAAAATGGGAATTACAGGATGCTGTGGGGCTGATGACAAGGGGATCTGGCTTAGTCTGAGGGGTGCTCAGAAGTAAAAATCAGCTTACGTTCTTTCTTAAAATTAGTTACATTCTTTCTTAATATGTTCTTAGCACTGATTTTTATCCCACATCTAAACCAATTTTACATCTCTTTTGTGAATATAATGATACACTACCTGTGTTATAGGCAAGGTGCAATGTACGAAGACATCTGAACTTGAAATGCAGCTCCTACACTTGCCAGGTGGTTTGGTTTTGGGCAAGTCTCCTAACCTTGCTGAACTCAGTGTTTTCATTTGTAAAAATGATACTGATTACTAATATCATATAGGGAAGAGGGGACATCACTGTGGGTTCTGTGGACATAAAAGGATAGTAAAGGAATACTATGACAACCTAGATGAAATGGACAAATTTCTTGAAAGATACAATTTCCAAAATTTACACAAGAAGAAATAGACAATCCAAATAGGGCTATATTTGTTAAAGAAATTGAACCAGTAACTAAACCTTCCAAAACAGAAAGCACCAAACTTAGATAAATTCTACTGCACATTTAAGGAAGAAATTACGCCATATCTCTATAATCTCTTTCAGCAGAGGGAAGCAGAAGAATTACTTCCTAACTCATTTTGTGAGCCAGCATTACCACAATACCAAATCAGACAAAGACATTATAAGAAATAAAACTACAGACCAATATGTTTCATGAATATAAATGCAAATGTCTTCAACAAAATATTAGCAAATCAAATCTAACAAGTATAAAAATAATTATACACCATGACCCAGTGGGATTTATTCCAGGTATACAAGGCTAGTTCAACACTCAAAAACAAAAACAACAACAACAACAGCAACAACAACAACAAAGCTAGAGGACTGACAGTATTTGACTTTAAGACTTACAATAAAGCTACAGTAATCAAGATAGTGTAGTAGATCAATCAATAGAATTGAGTGCCTAGAAACAGACACACATAAATATAGTTAACTGATCTTTTGCAAATGAAGAAAGACAATACAAAGGTGAAAGGACAGTTGCTTCAACCACCAGTGGTGCTGAAACAACTCAACAGCCACATGAGAAAAAAAGAATACAGATACGAACCTTACACTCTTCACAAAAGTTAACCCCAAATGGATCACATACTTAAATGTAAACTGCAAAACTAAAACATTCATATAAGATAACATAAGAATAAATCTATATGACCTTGAGTTTAAAAATGACTTCTTACATATAAAGCCAAAGATATGATCCATGAAAGACATAACTGATAAACTGGGCTTCTTTAAAATTAAAAACTTCTGCTTTGTGAAAGACTGTGTCAAGAGAATAAAAAGACAAGCCACAGACTAGAAGACAGTATTTGCAGAAGACACATCTGATAAAGAACTGTTATCCAAAATATATAAAGACCTTTAAAAACTCACTAATAAGAAAACAACTTGATTAAACAATGGGTCAAAGACTTTAACAGACATCTCATCAAAGAAGATATACAGATGGCAAAAAAGCATATGAAAAGATG
This sequence comes from Macroglossus sobrinus, assembly GCA_004027375.1. Classification (NCBI taxonomy): domain Eukaryota; kingdom Metazoa; phylum Chordata; class Mammalia; order Chiroptera; family Pteropodidae; genus Macroglossus; species Macroglossus sobrinus. The sequence goes on from PVKZ01002969.1 coordinate 62,628, forward strand.
CTCCACAACATATATAATCAAGGAAATGCAAATTAAACCAATGACAAACTACTGCTATACATCATTTAGAATGTATCCAGATCCCCGACCATACCAAATGCTGGCCAGGATACGAAGCACCAGGAAATCTCACTCATTACTGGTGGGGTGAAAACTGGCACAGCTACTTCAGAAGACAGTTTGGTGGTTTCTCACAAAATTAAACGTGTGATTGTCATGTAATCTAGCATTTCCTCTCCTTGGCAATTACCCACATGAGTTGAAAACTTATGTCCACAGAAAAACCTACACATGGATGTTTATAGAAGCCTTATTCATAATTGCTCAAACATTGAAGCAACCAAGATGTCCCTCAGTTACTGAATGGATTAATAAACTGTGGATAATGGCATTCAGACAATAGAATATTATTTTGAGCTAGAAAACAATGAGATATCAAGCCATGGACATATGTGAAGGAAACTTCAGTACATATTATTGAGTGAAAGAAGCCAAGCTGAAAAGGCTACATACTGTATGATTCCAACTATATGACATTCAGCTCAGTAGAATATTATTCTAATGTTATCTTATATGATGTTTTAGTTTTGCAGTTTACATTTAGGTATGTGATCCATTTTAAGTTAATTTTTATGAGGAGTGTAAGATTCGTGTCTATATTCTTTTTTTTTTTTTTTCTCATGTGGCTATTGAGTTGTTTCAGCACCACTGGTGGTTGAAGCAACTGTCTTTTCACCTTTGTATTGCCTTTTTTCATTTGCAAAAGATCAGTTAACTATATTTATATGTGTCTGTTTCTAGGAACTCAATTCTGTTGATTGATCTACCACACTTTCCTGATTACTGTAGCTTTAAAGTCTTAAAGTCTGATACTGTCAGTCCTCCAGCTTTGTTTTTTGTTGTTGTTGTTTTTGTTTTTGAGTGTTGAACCAGCCTTGTATACCTGGAATAAGTCTCATTCAGTCATCATGCTGGAAGTTGACACATAATAAATAGTATATGTTTGTTGCATTAGTTTATTCTTAATTGACTTAAATTGCATTCCTGTGCCAGGATCAAAGATACATATATCTTAAAAACTAAAACGAAAGCAAAGCAAAGCACTAGAAAATAAAATTTTTACTTAATTTTCTGATTAATTGAAAATAGCCCCAAGTACTGCATCGTAATGACTGAGCTTATTGGTGCTTCCTCACCGCAGCCCTGGTTAAAAATCTGTTGTTTCATTGGAGAAATGTCCAAAGGAAGAGTGTCGTGTTGGGCAATGTAACACGCAGTCCTTTTAGGGACTCCTCTTTCCCATACCTCTTATGTCTATATTCCAGATATTTTGTCTATGTCATTTCTGAATACTGTAGGAAATAGACATATAGAGTCATACAACTTAAGAACTACAAAGGAATCAGAGATCATGCTTCATTTTGCAGGTAACTGAGATCCAAAAAAGATAAAAGACTAAAGTTCACATAGTAAGAAACAATTTTACAATGGAATCAAAACTTTTATTTTTATTTTCAAAAAATCTCTTTAAGGGAAATAAGAAAATACAATATAAAAATAGTCCCATGAAACCGTTATGGAAAACAAAACCAAACAAAACCAAAAATCTACCTCAGCTAGTATGGAAATCTTAGAAGCAATAAAATATGAAAAATATAATAAATAAAAAAATAAGGAGAATGAAAACAAACCAACAAATAAAATGTGAAATTACAGTAGCAAAATATAAAAAGAGGAGAGAGAAATAAATGGGCGGTTGTTTTTTTCAGAACGCATGTGGACGACTTAATTTGAAGCAATGGGAATTCTGTCTTCTTTCAAATTGCCTTTTTTTTTCTTCCCATACAGTTCTAGTTCTAATCCTGCTGTCTTTTTATGTATTTGAAAACCAAATCAAACGCTGAACACGTCACACACTTAGATAAGCCAGTGTCGATCAGGTTTCCCCGCAGAGCGCGGCTTCCTCTTTCCTTAGCTTAACTTTTTTTCTTCTTAATCCTTTCCGATCTGAGCCTACCGATTTTAAATTTCTAAGCAATTAATTTTTTGGCTGGGGCGCGCAATCCACAGGTGTGGATGACTGACAGCGCGCTGATAGACTCCATCTGTTGGCGGCTGATAGTGGCCTCCCGGGGGCTCCCGGCGCTGTCTCCACACTCACAAAAGCCAGCAGCCTAATCTATTTGCAGGCAGGCGGAAAAAGGCCCGCAGCTCACATTATTATTCAACAGGAACAGTCGGTTACAGACAGCACGTTTAGGGGCGCAGTGGGG